>JAOTAV010079816.1:0-12555 GCA_026546445.1 Cyclargus thomasi | reverse complement strand
AGGTAGAGTCGGCGAGACAAAAGCAAAAATGTAGCGTTTTTAGTGTGGTTGGATAAACAGATGATTTTAGCAATCTTAGCTATCTTAAAACCAGGTAACAGGGCTAGCATAGCGTCAGCAGACATACGAAAGTACCAATATTTTATAAATTAGAATTGTGAATAATGAATTTCTATCTTAAGATTTAAACATGATTATTTTACCTAGAATGTTCACGGATATTTGTAAATTATTATTAATAATAAACTTTATTTTTATAAATTGTTGCTTATCTTTGTTCTTTTTTTCGAAGTTTATGTAAATTCGCAATGTTTAAAAAAATTAATATTTCTGTATTGATAAAAAAATCAGAATCAAATATTTAAACATAAAGATATCCTTTTAACACGTTAAGAAACATTTAAATTTTTTTTATTCAAAATAAGACAAGATCCTATTTGAAAGATAAAGCAGCTCAGTAAACATCTAATTTGGTTTTTAAAACTAACTCGTTTTTTGATAGAAACTGTACAACAAATATTTTTATCAAATATTGTGAGGATTGCTGTATGAATAAAAGATATTTAAAAAAAACAATGAGATTTAATAGATGAATAGAGTATATTATACTTTCTATAAACAAACTACAAAAAAAATTTGTAACATCTTTAATTTTCATATTGTGCTTTCCTACTTCTGATGCTTGAAGTATGACTAAATAAAGAAACAAAGCATGTTCATACTTATAACAACCTATTCTGTTTTTGAATTAGTTATTCGTTAATCTATCGACGATTCCCATTTATTTAAACGATTTTTACGCTCTTTGTGTAACAAATTCTGTATTCTGGCAGCATTTACTTAAAGTAGCAATTTTTTTAGAATAAATATGGACATTGATCTTAAATTATATAAATCATTATCCACCTCAAAATAACCAATATACCTGAGTTTTCTTAACGAAATTAGATTTTAATTTTTCATTTTTTTTAAAAAAATAAATGATAATTACTTTTCTTTTTTCTACTGAACCATTTTTATTTTTTGTACAATTTATTTTGAAATAGTTTTCTCATACCAAAGAATGCTGCTAAATAATATTAATAGGTTATTAAAGTTGAAATAATCTTTTTTTCAAATTCGCATGGTCAAAAATCATACTAAATTTTTATACTTCGACTTGATCAAAAAAATTTTATAATGAAAAGTATAAATTTGCTTCGAGAACACATTTAAAAATCCTTAAAATTTTCTTTTTAAAACACAAAAAGGTAGAAATTATATGTCAATAAAATTATTATCATGTGTTTGACAAATATATACACTGGTTTTTTAATTTTAGATCGTTTTTTATTAAAAAATAAAAGTACACAACCTCTTAAAAAATATTTTATATTAAAAAATTAAATATTATACGAATTATCACAAAATAAAAAAACTCCCAAGTAATTTATTAAGTGAGAAACTTTTCAAGATTTTATAAAGTATTTGAGATTTTTACAAAAATAGCAAGAATTTCAATATACTTGAATTTTATTTAATATTTATGACAATCTTATTAGATCCTTTATAGTAATAAACAAATTTTAATATTCCTAAAATTGTTCTTAATAAAAGCTCCTTTTCAGTAAAATTTATGCCTTTAGTATCTTCTCCGATAAAAATACCGCGACCTGTAGCTGGAAGCGAAATTAGAATAACTTTGTTTTGTAAATTATATCTTGTCTCTAAAAGCGTAATTCCTAAATTCAAAAGTAAATAATAGACACTAAAGAAATATTTTATCTGAATTTTGTATTTCTTAAACTCGTCCGGACTGAAATTAGCAACATGAAAAACATATCCATAATTGTAAGTTGAAAAGGCTATTTTATTGTATAAGCTTTGCTGATCTTCTACTTTAAGATTAGTGTATTTGTCATTTGTCAATCCTTGTCTGCTTTTTATAAAATTATTAATTGATTTGTCAGCACAATTTTCTGGCAAAAATGATTGATCAGTCATATTCATAAAAACAATTTCGTCTTTTTTAGCAAAAAGATGGACATTTTTATATTTTACTTTGTCGATATTTTCATTAATATCAATGTTAATAACCGGAATATTATTATTTTCAATTAAATGCAAAGAATCTAAAATTTCTTTTTGTAATTCTTTACAAAGTTTTTCATTTTTCAGCTCTTCGTTTTGGCTTACTTTTTTCTTATTTTGTTGTTGATTATATTTTATTATTATCATAGTTGTTATTCCCAATACCACTACAAATAATAAAGCTGTCAAATATGCTTTAAGTTTTACTCCCATGGGATATTTTTTCTAAATTTGATATACAAAAGGAGACATGACAAATAAGATTTATCGATCATTTAATGATTAAAATTTGATTAAATTATTTTTCTCCTTTTTCAAAAAAAATTAGTTTTATTGGTAAATATAAAATAGAATTTATTAAAAACTAGTTCTTAATTATTTACTTTAATAAAGTCTCTCCTTAAAAAAACAAAACAATTACTGGTAAAATAATTTTAAATATGATTAAAAATTCTTTACTACTAATTTAAAATGCATTGTGTAACATATTCTAAAATATATACTTTTAATAAAGTATATTTGTTAATTTTTAAACAACTAAAAATTTTAATAATTCAAATTTCTAATGTAAAGTGATTTATTCTTGATTTTATTAACCGCTTAATACAAAACTTATTTAATTTTTATATTAAGTGATTCTTTAAATTGGATAATCTTTAAAAAACCAAGTTATTTTGAATAAAACAGAATTATATTTAATCCTTTTAAAACTTAAAACTTTATTCCTATGAAAAATCTTTCAGGTAAACTATATAACAATGAAACTAATACCAAAGAAATACATAATAAATACTATTTTTTAGTATTTATTTTTATCCGACTAATCGAGACATTTTTTAAGATGATATTTATGAGGCTTTTAAATAAAAAATAAATTCTTTATAGTATCTATTCAATTCCAAGAATATGGGTTAATATATATTCATCAGCTCGTAGAAACAAAATTCTACTATAAGATAAAATAAAAGGAAAGAAAATGTAAGTTTTATTAAAAAGGTACTTACTTTTTTTGATCAGAGCCCTTTTTTCCTAATTTTTTTCGCTTTGATTCGTCACATCATGATAAAAATCCAAACTAAAAATTTTAATAGTACAAAATCAGATCCTATAACCAAAGCCTACAAGGCAAAGTAGACCTAGGCAATCAATAGAATGTAAGAGGGTGTGTTTTAGCGGGGGAGAGGCTTGCAATTTCTTGGGCTATCCTTAATTATTTATAAACATATTTTACAGTACTTTTCTTTTAACTAGGTAGTATACTTTATAAAGGATGCATGGTGAAATGATCTTCGTATAAATTTCCTATCCTTAGGCAGCAAAAAAAGTATAAAATCAGAAAAAAATGAAATTAATTATAATTTAAAAATTACATTTGAGCTTCATTCATGTATGTTACTAATAATTCTAAATAGTTTACATTTGTAAAAAATTGAGCAAAATAAATAATCCACAGTTTCTCTTCTTTCTATGATTAGCTCTGTAACCTCAATTGAACCCTTGAGTAAGTCAGAAATATGAATTTAGTTTAAGTCCTATATCTTCTATAAGGTACTTAATAATCTTGACAAATTAACGTTTTTTAGTTTCGCTTTTTTGTTAAGTGACCGAAGATAAAAATGTGATTTTTGTTGTATTAAGAATACAAAAGAACATTCTTACAACACGAGATTAAACTTCATTGCATCCATTGGGGAACAAGAAATATTCAAACGAATATTTAATGTTCTAATTAAATTAATTGAAGAATAAACATTAACGCATAATCTTTTTCTTCATTAAATTTACCTTTACCAATGATTTATTTATTGGTATTAAAAACACGTTTTATCCGGACAAAATTAATACAATAATGACCTTATGTAATTTTTATAATCATGAACACTTATATAAAACGTGCTTTATTCGAGATTTTGTAAATTTAGCCATATCATCTGCGAGAAATTAAATTGTTTCCTTAAAATCTAAAATACATAAATACCTTTTTTAGCGAAGTTCTAGGCCTATTTTATAATCAAAAATAGAAGAATGTAAATGCTTAAATTTTTTCTTATTGATGTGAGAAAATACGTAAACGTATTAGGTTTTGAATTCATTTCTTATCAATGTAAAAACAGTTGGCAGAATTTTTTGAATAAAGTCTATGTGAATGCTTTATTTGCGTAAACCAGAGGGACCCTACAAAAGTTCCACCACCAATTCATATGTTAGATTTAAGTATTCTATCAAAAGGGTTGGGTTATAAAAATTCAATACTCTATGATTATCAAAACATTTGAATCGTATTGTAAAACTCTTCTTATAGGTTTAATGTTTTTAAACGTTTCGTAAATGTCATTAACTGCATTAGAAATAAAATTATTAGGTTTCTTTCAGATAAAAGTTTTCATATTATTAAAGATATTAACTTAGGCAGAGTTCACATAGCTTCCTTAAATTATTTTGATGTTTCTTTTGTAATTACTACTACGAAAAGATTAAATTTTAATAAGGCTTTTATTTTTATGTTATTACTGGATAATAATCTTCTTGCTTCAATTGGGACATTATTGTGATTGCGGTTGAAAGATCCTAAATCCTCACCATCTAGTTTGTTTTTATCCTAGTTTATAATTTCAGTTTTTAAATATCTAAACCAGTGTATTGTCCTTGGTTTTGACATGGTTGTAAATGTAATCATGTGCTATTATAACATTTTATTTCTTTTGCTTTTTATAATTTTGAATTATTAGCTAGAATAAAGATTATAAATAGCTGTCGTGATTTAGATTTTATTATGAGAAAACAAGAGAATCCGAGAAGAGGTTAAAATAGGTAAATCAAAGCCATGTCGTGACGGAATGTTTCAACCTGTTTTTTTGTCAGAAAGATAAATATTTATTTTTAACTTTTTTTTTGGTAGAAAAATATTTCTTAAAAATTTTTATTTTTTTATGGAGACCAAGGAAATAAGAAGTAAAAGAAACAAGCTATTTTTATCATATAAGTTCTTCATATACAATTAATACAAGAAGATAAGATACATAGACAATGAAGGTGTAAGATTTAAACACGCGAAATAAAGATTTTAGCAAACACTTTTGACAACGTTGTTATCGAAAACATATACAATCATCTAGCCAACACACATGAAGCAATAAACCCTTTTCCTTGTGTGATATCTATGAAAAGGGATAAAAACGATTGAAAACACACTCGATATTACTACGAATATAACTAGTTAACAGGATGATAACAAATTACAGTTTCTTCCAAAATATAAACCTATACATGATTTAATTGTTTAAAAAAAACAATATTAAAAACTATATACTAAGCGCCCTTTATGATATTCCTAAAATGTTTTATAATTATTGCTGGAAGCCTTTTCTACAATATGATAGTGACATTTATGATGAAGAGATTGTTATGATTTTTTCACACAGATAAATAGCTGAAATAATGAGCAAAGCAAAAACAATTTTTTATGATAGTACATTAAAATCTGTCTCCAAAGATTTCTATTAACTTTATAATGTTCACTGCGGTGGCGCCTGTTATTTTGTTTATTAAAGTTATTTAAATAAAAAGACTTCATGATACTAGAGTTTATTTATTAATTTTCCTTTTAAAGGGAAAGTTCGAGACTTTTTCCGTTTTAAACTGACCAATTAAATTACACGGTACACCATATTCACATAAATTATATATAAAAATTGTTATAATTATATTTATTTAAATGAACTAAATAAATTAATCATTATATTTAAAAGCAGTTATCTTTTATGTAAAAATTATTGTAATGTTGTTTTTGACATCTTTGATTTGATGTTTAAATACAAACCAGATAAGAGATTTATATGATCAAATAAACGTTTAAAGTATCATCAAAAATATAAATAGTATAAAAATATAAAAAATACAATGGCTCACAACACAACCTTATAAATAAAATCTGTACAAAATCCTTAATTGTTAAATTTATTGAAGATAAGTCCTTCGGATAGGACAATAATATGATAATATAATACAAAGTTATGAATTTTGAAATTGCTCTAAAAAACATGTATTCAAGTTTCTGAACGATAGTCGGTTTTTTGATGTTTATTTCACTCTGAAAAAAAACATATGACATAAATACAATTTTATAAATGTCATATATTGTGTTTAAATGACAAAAAGTCTAAGAAATTTATAAGATATATGCTGTCATTGGCTTTTGTGCCAGTAGAACAAGTTCGCATAGTATTTAATTTTATCATAACAACCTTTAATTATAAAGACGAAAATAGTATAAATGAATTTAAAAAATATTTCCAGCCTAATTTTGTAGGGTATTAAGATGACATCAAAAAAATCTTTTGGCCATTCCTATTTTCAGTTAAATTTTGGGGTAGTTATAACAGAACAATATTAAAACCTCAAAAATAATAAATAACCTAGAGGTACGGCATAGTTTTTTTACAAAAAGAGCGTTCAATCACACATAATCTTTTACAAATATTTGCATACATGACAAATAATCGAAGAATGCACCAGATTATCTATAACAAGAATAATCGCTGGTAAATTAGAGCTATATAGCAATTTATATAAAGAAGAAAAATTAAGATAATAGTATACAAATATAGCTTTTTTGATCTTAATATCTATTTAGAAATGATAACAACTATACATGGATGGAAACTAGAAAGCAATAAATTTGCCAATAAATTAAAAATAAAAATACAGAGAATTTCTTATTTCAAAGGTAGAATACATAAAAAATATTATTAAAAACAATTTTAAGACCATTTTGCGTTGCTAACTCAATATAAAAACACTATTATTTTTTATTACAGCAAAAAACATATCCATACAAATTACAGCATGAATACTTACAAAAAAATAACTCCTATTTATTTCTTCCCCCTCTTAAAAAGCATAGTGAGGGAATAGAGAATTAATAAATATGATTATTTTTTCGCTTTTTTATGCTTATTTTACAAAATCAGCTATTATTCGAGCTTTTTTTTACACTTAGCCATGTATTTTTATAATAGCATAAATCTTCCATCATTTCTTGTGTTTTACACTCAATTTATAATTAAGTAGAGTTTATCTATCATTTTTATTTTGTTTTAATCAAAAACAAATAAAATGGCTTTGATTTTTCTTTCAAATGAGGTATTTAAATTCTTGTTTGATAAATCCATATTTTTGTATAAATATTAATTAGTCCTTTTCTGTCGAAAAAACAAACGAATAATTTATCTGACGAAAAATAGGAGTATTCAACACTGTCGAAAATTTACGCTGCTTAATGAAGAACGAAAAGACCAAAGACGATTGAGGATTATATTAGGTTATAAAATGGACCTAATTATAATAAGAATATCGTAAAATTTTAAAATATTTGCAAAATGTTATAATAGATACATGGCATAAATCATCATATTTCATATAATTTTAATTACACTTATTTACATATTTTCAAGCTTTTCTATAATATTCACATTAAAATACATAAAAATGTTTTTAAGTGTGATGTTTTTTCGATTCTACCTGAAAATTTTTATAGTTTTAATAAATACTTTTATAAATCGTTAATTTAAATCCATATTCTTAATTCCGCTGGTTATTGAACGTTTATTTAACGTGGATTTTTGATAAGTGTTTTTTCGTTCGTTGTGGTATATGTTCCATCAATAGGTTTTGATTTATTAAAAATTATTACATTGTTTTTAAATTTCAATTTGTTTGTTGAAAATTTTATAGTGGTTTATTGGTTAAAAATTAAAACATAAAATATTTAAATAATTAAATTATTAATTTAATAAAAAAAATAAATTAACAAATATACTTTTTTATGTTGTTAATTTATTTTATAAGTGTTTATTGCCATCTCTTAAAATTAGAAGACATAATATTTTTTCAAAATTTAATCCCCTCTAATAACAGTATATTCTTAACAAACGAAAAACATCTTGTTCTACTTTTAGATGTTACTGAAAAATGGGTAAAAAGGTTACCAAAAGAAATTTGTTATGACATTTATATGATATTAAACAAATCAGTTATCAAATCTGTGATGTTTATTGAATTGTTTATAAATATTTTATCCTTGGCTAGGGCTAATAAGTCAAATATTCACTCAGAATATTTTCAGAGTAAATTTATGGAAATGTTAAATCAGTTTGAAAATTTTGTTAATAATTTTGAAATGATTGATGAATTAGTTTTGATGATAAACAGAAGATATTCTGGAAAATAAATCATTAAAAATGGAATTTTTTTTATTTTAATTTTAGTTAAGTAGGGTTGTAAATATAATCTTTAATTACCTAAATGAATAAATTAATAATTAAATTGTAAAGTTTTTTTTATAATATTCGTAAGAAAATTTTTTACAGCTGATACCTATTGTACATAACGGACTTTGAAAAGATTAGTTAAATTATACTATCAGGCATAAACTTTAGGATTAAACAATAAAAATTATTTTTCAAGAATAATATGTAAAAAATTTTATTTTGGATTTAATTCTTCGGGTTCACGTTCGGTACTGTAATCAAATTACAAATTCAAACTTTTTACTAAAATCATTTAATCCAAAATTTTTTTTAATGCTTAGAAAGATGTTTTATTTTTAGTTTAGGATCATCCATGTATCTTATTTTGTTTTACGTACTATTCTTTTTTTTACAACTATACCTTTACATTGTATATTATAACAAAACAAAGCAAAATACGCAATAATTATTCAAAAAACATTATAAATAAGACCTTATCGAAAATGACTTGCACAACAAAATTTAAGTTTAAACTACCTGTTTTTTTGAAATCTTTAATTGAATTATCTTATTTTTTTCTTCGTACTTAAGTGTACCAAGTTCCTATGCAAGAAGTGATATATAAATAAAGATTTATTGTTTTCGTTTAAAAGATTTGTTGTCATCGTTTCTCTTTGCTTACTTTTCATTAGGGTTCATAAAAAAAATTAAAAACCTTTGCGTCTTTTTTAAAAACTAAAAAATTTAAAATAGCTCTTTTTTAATATTTTTAAAAAGATTTCAAATGTTGATAAGATTTATCAAAAATAAAAAAAAATTCCCCCTAGAAAATATGAAAAGAATAATTTTATATTTTGTTATATGCTTAGCACCGAAAAGAAGAGAAACTGATTCTTTAGACCCAGATTCTATAAACAAAAGAAGCAAATTTGAAGAAAAAATTGAATCTGATCAGCTTGATACTTCTATAAGCAGCGTATCAGAACACATTTTAACTAATAGAGATCAAAGTGTTTCAATAACAAACCCCGATTTACTTAATACAAATAACAAAGAAACTTGTCTACACGAACTTTCATCCAATAGTTTTAAAACAACAAATGAAGAACCCCTAATGATCTACTTGACTATATGATAAGAATTCTTGATAATGATATTGATTCATCATCTCGTCAAGTTGAAGCAGATCAAGATAAGAACATACAATCATACCTAAATGTTGAACAAGAAGATCTATTTTCATATATTTTTACTAAAGACTTAACTTTACCAAGCAATAACACTGTTTTTATGGCATCAAAGCCAAATAAAAATGATTTTTTAAATGGTAAAAATTTTATATCAATTATTCCGTTTGTAAATGAAGATATTTATAATTTTGACCCAGAAAAAATATCATATGTTCCTAACAAAGAAATTTTAGAAAATGCTGTTGGTGTTTATTTTTACCTTAAAAATTATATTTCAAATGTATTGCCATCCAAAGCCAAAAATATTTTAAAACAATACGAAAACGAAAATAAAAAGATGAGCTCTTCCATTTATAAATTAATTGTTAAAAAATCTTCTGTAAAATCACCTCCTAATAATTTTCAAACCTTTGCTTTTAAATTAACACTAGCTTTGGAAGAAAGATTTACAATTAGAATGATGAATTTATATAGAGTTTCAGCATATGATCAAAGACATGCGTTGAACCCAGATTTCGATTTCTTATTTAAAAATGTTAAATTTTGTGAATTTTATCAAAAATTTATTTCCAGCTCCTTGGTGCACAGTTATTTTAAAAAAGAAAATTTAACACAAAATATCGAAGAACCAACTGAAACGACAATTTTTTTATTCAAAGGTTTCAATGAATTTTATATGAAATATGCCCAATCTTTAATTCAGTTTTATAATTACAACTTCGGTCATTACTACAAAAAATTTAATCCAATTTTCGGAGTTTCTGATCTACAATTGCAAAAAGATTATTTTCAAGTTTGGGTGTTTGATTTATTTAACAACAAAACAAATTCATTATTAATTGTTCTTTTTCCAGAACTTAAGATAATATTAGATAGAATACTTCTTCTTTCTAATTTTGTGATTCATTATAAAAGACTTCATTTTTTCTTTTCCTTATTAGTTCTAAAGCTCAATTTTCATTTACCTAAAATAAAAAGTGAGTTTGATAAACTAAATGAAGATTTATTAATAACTGATTCAGAATTTATGAATTTATTTTGTTTGGAAATAAGATGTTTAATTTGTATTTTGTCATTGTTTATATTTACAGAAGAAGACACCATTAAAATAATGTTTTTAAAAGCATTCGCTTGTTATATAAGATCTCTTGATTCTAATATTTTAAAATATCTTTTGTTTGATGAGTATACAATATTAGAAAATCAAAAAGATGCATTAAAACAAACACAAATAGGTTTTAATAGCAAAAACAATTTTTATTTGATAAATAATGTAGCCACAAGTGGCATTCCTAAATGTGATATACTTTCAATATCTCCAAATTTTGTTAAATTGGAAAATCCTGGTTTAATTATTCAAAATGAAGGGATCAATTTGATAAAGAAAGATTCTAGAAAAAGTTCAAGGATTTATGAAGTTGAATCAGAAAGCCTTTTTATTGTAAAACAGGTTACAGAAATATTTAAAGAATATCTCACTACGTTTAATTAACAAATTTATTTTATATTGACCTTTGAATAAAAAAACTAACGTTTTTAAAAAATTATTCATTTTAAAATCGAATCTCTATAAAATTCAAGCTTTTCTTAAACACAAAAAATTCAATAAGCCAATTTTAAAGATTTAAATATATATTTCAATTTCTTCACGGTAATTAATTACTCATTATATTAGTTATTTTTTACTACAAAATTATAAAAATTTTTGAAGCAACTAAAAAATATTTAATAATTTGTAAATTATATTAATTAATGAGATAATTGCATCATGGAAAAGATTTTCGGCTCTAATAAATAATATCTGTTATACATAAATATTATAATTTAACAATTTAATTTTATTTTCTGCCCCTTCAGGGAGGGGCGGGCAGAAAATAAAATCTTTTTAGGCTAAAACAAATAATTTAATTTTTAATTTTAATAAATAAATCTTATTTTATAACTATGTTATTTATTTAAACTGACAATTATGCTAGCAAATGCTGCTTCAAAACTATTTAATTCTTTTTGTTTTAAATTTTTCTTTTTCCACTCAAATTCTCTTAAAAATATTTCGATTCGCTGCTTATTTATTCCTGCTCTGTCTCTGTATACTTTTTTTAGATGACTCCATAGGTTTTCTACATCGTTTGTATGATATCCATCGTCGTTTGTAAACCCATCAACATGATTTACTACTATGTGGTGCGAACCAAAAGCCTTTACTGCACTAGGGTATTATGGGTACCCATCGCTTATTATAGTAGAAGATTTCTGAACAAACTCATGAAGAATTTTGTTTATCGTTGGTATCTTACGGTCAGGAACAAGTTTAATAAAAAAATTTTTTTCTGGAGAATTATCTATTCCTCCTATTATTCATTGGATGTTTTTCTTGTCATCCAATGTGTTGGAAGGATTTTTAATAATCAGACCGTTGCAAATGGCCGTTTCATCCATTTGAACTTCAAAATTTGGCCCGCCTATTTTCTTTTCTCCCATATCATGAAGTTTTATTATTAAATCTCTTATTTTTATTAATGTGGGTTTTGAGATTTGACAAAAGTTAAGTGACTGGTAAAAATCATAATCAAAAACATATGAGTATACTACTCTAAGAATTTTAAAATATTCTATATTTATGTGTTCTAGTGTAGATTCTGCGCTTAGTTTTCTTTTATTATTACATTTTTTATTTTGACATTTAAAAACCCTTCTTTCAAAAACAGCACTATTACAGATAAACATGCTGTGTTTACAAGGCAAACAAGTAATTTCGTCTTTTAAAATACCATGTTTCTTGTAAAAATTGTATGCAATTTCATTATTAGAAAAATTGCCGCATATGGATCAAGTTGAGATACGTCACTTAGAACTTTTTCTAACTTTTCAGTGTTTATCATTTAGAGTAAAAATTTTTTAATATTTTCAAATAAATCATTAGTAAAGTTATTTTTTTTTCTTAATTAAATTTATTAAATTATCCATAAATTAATTAAGGCTTGAAAAATAAATTTACTAGAGCCGAAAATGAAAAGACCCATGAGACCATCAATAAATAAAAACAA
>JAOTAV010079805.1:0-12556 GCA_026546445.1 Cyclargus thomasi | reverse complement strand
TTTTTGTTATTTTGTTTTGTATTGTTTAGTTTTAATTATTAGTTTTATGATAAGGATAATGAGCGTATTCTCACCGACAAACTTTGGTTTGGTGAGATATTTCTGTAAGAGTTTTATGTTTTGTTTAAAAATAAATAAATAAAAAAAAAAAAAACTCCTGAACCAATATATACCTACAACTGTAACATGCCGTACCGTAACCGTAGCATACGCGGGCGCATTACCCGGTGGCATTTGGCTATCGAGTATCGGCTACTGGGCCACTGAACATAACGTATGCCTCGATAATGTGACCATAAATTACTTGCCCTTACCGAGTTCACCGAGCTTGTGAATGAATACGTGTGTTGTAAGTAAAGTTAGGTCGGAATTGAATATTGATGTTAAGATTTTGAGTAACGATCCTTTACGGTCTTTGGTACTATTTTAAGAGTATTTCAAAATCTATACATATAATAAAACAGTAAAATTGGAGTGTCTGTACATTTAATATTTTTGTGAAATAATCAATGTGAGGGTGCTAAGGAACAGTAATAAAAACATATCGACAAAAAAACTTGTCTGTTTATCTGTTCGTCTGTTTGTACACGCTAATTTCAGGGACTACCGAAGGGATTTGAATAAATATTTTTTTGTTTAATAGCTATTAGGTCTGGGCAACAAATAGGATTCTTTTTTTTTTCCTAGAAAATATTCGGTTCCCGCGTGATGTACAAATTTTTGCGCAACGAAGTTGCGGGCACTAACTAGTTCATAAATACATCGTTGAAGTTGAGCTAATTATTGCGTTGATTGTCGTCGTACCGGGCACCGGCCCGTGTGAACGCGGAACGGAAGGGCAGCGACACAGATGTCCGTTACACTGGAATCTGGATTGAATCTTAAAAGCTTATTTAAACACAAATTAAGTAACTGAGAAAAATTCCAAACAATAATAATTGCAGACATCAGTGGAAGTAGCGGATAACTAACATTCTGCAATCTTCGAGTACATTTTCATTTTGTCCCATAACATTTTGACAAATCTCGTAACTTACCTATTTCATTATTTAGCCTTACTGGCTAGATACACTTATCTAGCTATACATCAATCCCACATTATTTTAATTTTAAGTAATTTTTCGGGTCCAAAAGCGTCTAATAACGTAAACATCCGGGAGTTTTTGTGTTGTGTGCTAAACAATGAGACATTTTCCGATCTCAGGAACATAATACGGATCTCGGGCTCATTGCCATGGAATCGGCACAAATGGGCCGGTTCGACCGGCGTGATACGTGAAACGGCGTTGTGCTGTGTTTCCTTCAGTAAGTGAGTTTACCGGCGGTGGCCCAACTTCCCTATTTCCATTCTCTATTCCCTCATAAAAGCCGGCAGTGCACTTTTTCGAATATCACGAGTGTCCATTGGCGACGGCAGTTGCTTTCCATCAGGTAACCCGTCGCTCGTTTGCCCCCTAAATACTATAAAAAAAACTTATAATATTAGTATGGAAGTGAGGATATCCAGTGCTTTACAAATCAGTGTTAGTGCAAGTACGGGCCGCGGTAAAATAGTACCAGTGCGGAGCGATCCACACATTAGTCGGTTTTAGTCACGAATGACCCGCTACCTGTATAGAGCTGACATACAACTATAGTCCAGTCGCTGAAATTATTTTTTTTAACGAGTTTTTAAAGTGTAAAGTAATAACGCATCAGCCGATCAAATTCATATTATTAATTTACTGATAATTTGAAAACACAATATAATTATAATTATATCATTTTATTCTTATCGTTGCCTCGTGACAAATAAAAATGTAATGCCCTGAGTTGATAGTTACAAAAAATCACACATTTTTTTTCAGTTTTGTAATTATAGTATATATTATATATCTCCAGACCGATTTCGGTCACGGTGACTTGGCTTCACATTATATGACGGTGACAGTCATGACCACGCGTATGACTTAGATATCCTAATTTTGTAGAGAACGTGCGTGCACATACAGTACACTTTAGGATACCGTTTCCAAAATAGTAAGGTATCTTTGGTGGTCTATTTTTAATTGAAGACCATGTGGGAAAAACAAGAAATGTCACTTTTTTTGTGAAACTGACTTTCTAATGCCATCTGTTAGCTGTTTAGTATATCATTCTATTTTAAAAATCATAATTGGATGAAATCGTCGCAGTAATCTGTTATAGTTCAAATTATATTTGTTTATCCCTGGCTGTATATAGACTTTTAAACTATAAAAAGGAGTTTTTCTTTTAGTTGTACTTTTTTGAAATTCCTTGTTTTTCCCGCGTGGTCTTAAATTATAGTAGCAAAATTAGGAGCACTGTAAATTAAAGAAGGATTAAATTTACATGTAACAACATTTTAGCAGCTCTATATAAATCTAACCCTACACCATTCATTATTCTCATACAATCCATGATCGTCGATGAAACGTGGCGTTATAAATAAAATGCTCTACGATGCTCCGGTTCGGTTTAATTTATTGCTGGACATCCTAGCTCCGTCCCTCTCGCTCACCATACTGGACTATACACCTGTCTCGCTCGCACGCGGTAATTAAATGGTTCGGGCGTGCTCATGTCGAGAAGATGAAATCTACGCGTAAGTGAAATTATTCGTCTGGGAAACGGGCGGTGGCAAAGATTTTCCGATAAGTGAATTTAATATACTTATTTATTTTGGTAGGGATTGATTTATTAAACAGTGTAATTTTTAGATTCTTTGGACGTGGAATAGTCCCCTATTTAAAAAGCATTTTGACAAAGTCATATGCAATTTTTTTTATATTATTGTAAATATGATGACAGATGAAATTGTCAGCTATATACGGTCTAACAAAAGTAAGTAATAGGATTTTAAGTAACGTCTGTATCCCTGATATAGAGTTGACAGTGAAAGTGGCAGCGATGACAGCGAAAAAAAAATGTGATTTGTATGGCCAAGCGCACCAGCAACATAAGTTTGCCCCTACAAATCACAAAAAAAATATGAACTTTAAGAAATATGCAAAAAAAAAATATATAATACATATTATAAATATATAATACATATTATAAATATATAATACATATTATAAATATATAATAAAATCACGCGCGTTGATGTCTTTTATTCTAACGCTTTCTAAAGCTCCGTTTAACACCATTTACTATTACAAATTTGCATTCAATGCTCTCCTTGCCATTCACACCTGACGAAAAAGCTCATTAATTGGAAGCTTTGAAAGCTCGACCAGCAAATTGACGCTAATAAACCCGTTACACTTGATTTGTAGCTTTAAGCTCAGGCTAGAAGGCGATTTATAAACCAATTACTAGACGTCGGTTATAATTTACTCTATACGGCTACGTTTGTTTGGAAATTGACCATTTGGTTGAGCCTCCGAGTAACATCACAATGGTTTTTTAGGGTTCCGTACCCAAAGAAAAAACGGGACCCTTTGTTACTAGATCCGACTACTATCTGTATTTCAAAGTCGCGATGGTCATATAGCCGGAAATTCTACAAATCGTGTACTATCAAGGAAGTTGCAATATATCTCTGACAAACTGTTGCGGACCTAAGTTTTATGGTCGCGTTATGTCAAACCCAGTCGACAGATCACACAGCTAACATCGAATAGTTATTTCCTACCGAACAACTTAGGTCTATCAACTGGCTATAAATTAATTTATTTGATTTTTTAGTAGGTACACTTTTTGAACCTTGAGTCTACGGTACCTACCACCGGTATCAATTTTTTTTGCCTTTAGATTATTAGATTATATTAGCATAGATAGACCTTTAGATTATTAGATTATTAGATTATATTATAGTAGCAAGAAACATGAAAATCCAACTTAAGCGAATATTCTAAAGATCTACCGGTGAAAGTGTTTTTGTGGTCAGTTTTTCATCTCAGCGTCTTATAATGAGACAGATAAACAAAGATTCAAAGATTTTATTAACATCCAAGTGGTATGCGGGTGAATCAATTTTTTTTTGTCTTAGACAAATCTTTGAATAAAAAGTCAATCAGCGTATCTTTCATCGAAAAAATAAGTTTATTTGATAGCCAATGAAATATGTTAACCGATAATTTACTCAATAAATACTAAATCAAAACATTTCTATGTATAAAGACGGTGGTCCAGGGGACAATACTATACTTTCATACAAATTCTGGGACATATTTTTTTTTCATTATAATATTGGTCTATGTATTAAGGTATAATGTGTATATGCATAGATTTAAATTAGGTATTAGTAATTAGTACTTATTACGGTTTAAACTCGTAAAGGCAGAAATTGCGGTACAAAAAAAGTTGATTCACCCATACATAATACAAACTTAAAATATCATAATAAAGTTTATAGCTTACAATTTCTTATGTTATAACAAATCTTATAGAACATTGTTTAAAATTATAATAATAGTAATTTCTTATAGTACATGAATTGATAAATTATATATTTTATGAACTTATAGAAAATAACCCTTCTTTCTCTTTAAACATATATAGAAAAAATGTATTTCTCTTTCCTTCACGTTTTGACAAAAAAATCACGAAAAAGGATGGAGTGTAACCTAGTTACTTAAAGTCCAGGAAAAACATAATGTTTCCAAAGGTGGCTTACAATATGGTAACATGAGGGTGCAGGTACGAACCCGGGTGGAGGCGTGCACCAATGAGACATTTTCTTTCTTCTCAAGTCCATAAGACGGATGCTTATTGCTCAATGCATGGCCCAACCGGTGTGATACCACGGCCTCACAGAAAACTGGTGTAAAACGGCGTTGTGCTGTTTTTCGTTCAGTTAACCGGTGGCCCAACTTCTCTAATCCCCTATCCCTATTCGCATTCCCTATTACCTCATAAATATGGCGGCAACGGACTCCATTCTTCGGTTGTCACGAGTGTGAAAGCAGTTGCTTTCCATCAGGTAACACGGATGCGGACAACGTATCCGCATCTTATGCTGAATGGGAACCAATTTGGTATCTCGATGTGTATTCATGTTGTTGTTGTTCATTGTGTAATTACCAAATAAATTTATTTTCTTTCTTTCTTTCTTTCATTTGTTTCAGCACATTGACGACCAACATTAATAAAGACTTATATTTATACGTCTTAGCATGTCCGCACAGCGGATTAATGAAACGGTAATTTTTTCTAGCTTTTCTTCCACAGGAGCGGATACTTTTGTATAATTCAATGTGAAACAAAAAATATATATATCCACAGCCAAACATATAACCTCCTTATTTTTGGATGTCGGTTAAAAATAGTTTAACAGAAAGTTCTAAATGTCCAAAAAATACAGAACTAGCGTAAATTAATCCGCGCGGATGAAATTCGCAGCGCGGTCGCTCACTTTTAAATAAATGTTAGATTTAGTGTTGCCCAAATTTTATGTTACAATAATACTCACATTTAGGTACAATAATATAAAATCAGTCACGAAAACACAAGCACTGCACTCTTCACCTTATATCAACAAACTGTAGCAACAAAACCAGAAATTTATAATAAATACTTCGCTATTAATGAGATGAGCGAGACGGATGTCTTTTATCTCAAGATAGAAAGGGACGAAGTGGAAAATTAACAGGTAAATTTTATTTTTATTAACATTTACCTGCGTACATGGGTTTTCCGTTAGGGACATTTTTGTTATATAGTGCATCTTATATGTCGCGGGGTGTATCCTGGAAAGGTTGAAGAGAATCGAGTGATGTACGTCCTATCCTAGTTTTTATAACTGCTTTTTAATTATTAAAGTGTAGCTTTTATAAATAAATTGTCAAACTAAAGTACATATACCGAAAATATATTTTTCTTATCTGGCTGTAAGAAACACCATATTAAATAACTTTGCCCTTTACTGTCTAACAGATATAAAAATAAAAAATCATTAATTTTATAATGGCACCTAATAATACATAACATTAATTTTACTTTATTACTAGGACTTTAACCGTTGTCAACATTTTTCGATTTAGAAATATTTTTATTACTGAGACACGTTAATACTATGCGGTTATAAATATTATTATAAAACCCGTGACCTGATTTGCACGGAATACATTAATTTGGGAAACAAAAACTTGTTTCACGAACTCGAACTCGAATCGAGTGACGTTTGCAGAATAACCGCTTCCGTGACGTCACACTGGAGCAGTTTATGCTCTTATAAATATAAAACAGGTGAAGTTACGTAAAATGACTCACGTCTTTACATACGGGAAGAATGCATAAGGCATAGTAATTAAGGTATTATGTAAACTAGCAGAGTGATATGCGCTCCGTCAAGTGTAAAATAAAAAAAATTAGTTTTAATTTGACAGCGCACAATTACAACAAGCTAAATGTCCAAAAACAGAAAACTTGACTTGTACCTATTGTAATTAAAACATCAAGCTATGTATATTTCTAGAATGGCTATTTAAAGCCCTTCATTTTAATATCCTATTCGACCTCAATGGGCGAAAAAAAAATTTTGGAACCTCACAGTTTTGATATCGAAACCAGCTATTTTGATTTTTAATTTTTTACTGTACCCAGTGTCACTTGCGCTATCAAGACGAATCTAACGATACTGCTACAGGCTGCAAAGCGTGCCAAACAATTATACATACATATTTATATAATATCAAGAAACATAACCTCCTTCTGGCGTAGTCGGGTAAAAAGGTAAAATTTCACAGTAAAATTAAATTAATTTCATACTTTCCCAAAAATAGACAGATAAAGAACCACTCTACCGGTTTTGTGCAAACTTCACATAAACCATCTACCAAATAGAACGAAGCCTGAAACTTTTGATTTGGATAGGTGTGCCCATTCTCGAGTTATAAAATGACAACGAAAAGTGGCATTGATTCTTATATAATACCCTGAATAAGACAAGAATCTTGAATGATGCTAGTGTGTTGTTACAAAAGACTATAGCAGGGGTGGCCAACAGGTTCGAGCGCGATCGACCGGTCGATCTCGAGAGCATTTTGAGTCGATCGCGAGTCAAAAAATATATAATTTTAATAGTTAAAACTCTTTATAATTAGATTTGTTCTATATATTTGCTCGATAAAAGGCGATCGTAAACTGTTTTATTAGAAAAAAAGTCGGTCACCAACTGGGTTTTTATAAAAAAGTCGATCGCCAGTACACAAAAGTTGGCCACCGCTGGACTATAGACTAACGTAAAAATGTAGTATATTATGTTTAAAAGTATAACAAATCGTGGTTTATTCCCTTCTTTTATCGGTTCTAATTTTGATGATCACATTAATTGCTATTCCCAAAGTGTGCGTCCATCAGAACTTGTTTCTCAAATATTTTCTTAAATATTTATCCTTATAGCAAGAATTGTAAGTAGGTAGGTACTTATTAGAAGACGACGTTTGCAAATTTATGCAATGTCCATTCCCGGACTCTAATTATCTCCATAGTCCATACCAAATTTAGTCTAAATTGGTTCAGCAGACTGCGAAAGAAATAACGGACAGACACAAACACACTATGACATTTGAAGACATAAATGGAAGAAGCACTTGCTTCTTAGTTACCTAACACCTGGCAAGTTTTGAGTACATGGATGCTTTAGAAAAATAGAAATAATGTCATTTAAAATTAAAATAATGTAGATTTGATATATAGCGAGATAGACAAGTTAAAAGATAATGATATCGCAACATCACGAGACCAAACTTTATGGAAAAAAAGAGCATTTACCCGAATATTGTAAATATATGTTATTCGCTTCTTCCACATACGTCTTCATTTATAATTGGGTGAGCGAAGCAAGTCCTCAATAACCCATTCCCGGTACGTTTTTGTGGACAAAACCTTTATGTTTGGGCTTTAGCATAGTACTAGTTAAAATATTATACACATATGTTTTAATATACTATACATGTAAAAACACACACACACATAGCTAATGATCAAATATTAAAAAGTTGTGTGGTAAAAGTGTTATTGCTAACAATAGAAAAACGATAAAAGTATATTAACTTCAAAAATCATATTTTATACTTGTATTAAGACCTACAGTAAGACTTTAACGCGTGCTAATTTCTGTACAAAGGTTGTCTACTGTATTCTTTTGATATTGTGGCATGTGGCGAAGCGATGTGGTCAATAAATTACTCATCAAGGAATGCATTTTATGAGTCAGTGAAAACTTGTTCCCCTAAGGTCAAAGTAATGTAAACAAACAATAAATTAATAACATTAAATCTGTATCATCTACAAGGTTACATTACTGACAAGTACACTTTTATATGTACTCCGGTACTCCGTTTTAACCGTCAACTGACAACCACCCCAAGATGGCGGTGGTGGACAAGACCTTGCACGTTGTTAGTGTGGCCAGAATAAAATATTTAAAGGATAATAAAAATTAATTCTTAAAAATATTTAGGTTATATTCATTTTAAGGCTGTAAAAGTTACAAAATGAACAATTCATTTTATAAATAAGTAACACAATAAAACTATTAACTAAGTGATAATACTTTTGGCTGTGTAGCCCGCGTTTGTCGTGACTTTCCCTTAACGAAAGCAGATATATATATATAGAATATGCTACAAATTTTATGAACATAAAAATCATTCACTAATATTTCAGATGTGATCTAGTAATATTATAATTACACTTTGAATAGTTTTGATATATTACATGCTATATGTCGAGTGAAAAAAAAATGTTTTCATTATTGTTGCATAGATTTATTAGTATTTTTATGGCTATAACAGACTTATTTAATGTTTTTAATGTGTACTTTTATTATTCACATTTTTGTTATTTAAATTTACCAATTATTTTATAGGTGTATATTATTACATAGGTGTTATATTATACAAATAATCGAAAAAAAAACAAAGTACCGAAAATCCCTGTAATTCCCGGTTCCAGCACAGTCTGGTACCAAAAATCCCGGTTCATTGAAACAGAACCGGTTCACGATAGCTTAAATTTTTAGTAGGTATACCCGGATGAGGCCTCCACCGTCCCGGGGAGTCCCGGGTTTCGAGACACAGACGAACGAATCAGAATGCCGCGTCCTACTTCAACAAACGTGAAACAGCTTTATTAAAGTAATTGGTAGAGTCCTAAGACTTTAATGTGCCGTTTCACAATTGAGAGTAGGGTCGCAGATCCGGAAAACGGTCATCAGTATGATATGGTATGACTCTTTCAGATCGATCTGAAAAATTCGTAATTTGATAAAATTACATGTGTGGAGCATTGCATGGTATTCCGAGCCAATAAAATTAATTCACATACGGAATCTATAAAGACTATTACAGAAATACGGAAAATGAAGTGCGGTCCTAAATAGTGATACAACTCAAAATGAGGAAAGTTTCCTCAAAACTTTAATTCTATTATTATTTTTCTGCACAGAACTTGCGTCAACTACAAACTTGTTCTTTTAGAGCGGGGACTTCCCCCACAGTGTTCAATATTTTGTTTCTATCATATTGAATCCGCTATCCATTACTTTATGAATTTCACACTATAAAGGACCCCCAACATTGTGATGTTACAAATTTGTAATTTTACATCTGACAATTTTATTTATCCCTATATTTTAAATTTCAAGAATAAATTTAGAACACTTTTGTCTAATATCCGCCCCCCCTTTATGTGTGACGTACTTAATACGGTCCCAAAATAAAAAGGAAAGATTTGTATTGTTGTATGTTTGTTAGAAATCAACTCCAAAAGTACTGATCTGCTTTTAAAAATATTTTCGCTGTTAAATCGTTCCCTTTTTATTCTTAGATCACAGAGTAATAATATCTAGAAAAATGCGAGTTTGATTCACGTATGAAGTGTTCCGTATACAGATATTATATTATAGGATACTGTTTATTCCGATTAAATGCTCTCAAGAGAAAAATCACTTCCACGCTGGCAAAGCCGCGGGAGAAAATTAGTATTAAATAAGTAAAATTGTTTAATTTCATAAATCTTTATTCATCGAAAACTAGGCTGAAAATTTTTTTCGTCCCACATAAAATGTGTGGATGGAAAATTTTAAATAAATGTTATCTCATGCGTAATTTTTTCCCAGAACATACCCAGTCCTTTATTTATACAAATATTAAGTATACAAAATTTTTCTACATTGATGTTAAATAACTTTATAACAAATACAAAAATATTCGTCATTTTAAATGTGGCAAATTAATCTACAAAGTTGTAAATTAATCTTCAATTTGACGACTTCCGTGGCTCAGTTCGTAGGCGCGTTGTAAGCTTAAGCCGGTCGCGGGTTCGAATCACAGCCTCCACCCGGGTTTGAAACTACACCCTCTCGAATGCGAACCAAATGTTACTTCCCCACTAGGCCACGGACGCTCTTATATTCTTTCAATGTCGCCTATCTTCAGGAATTCTCCGCAGTTTTTCATCCCGTATCGAACAGCAGTGAACGTGGGATGAATAAAATATGATCAGCATTGAAAACACGAGGAATGATATCTGAGAGATATTTTTACGTGTCGATAATAAAATTTCATCTATGTACAACCGTGGATTTTATCATGAGGTAAGGAATGATGGTATTAGAATATCTTTTATAAATATTTTTTTCAGCGTTCCATACCCAAAGTGTAAAAACGTCACACTACTAAAACTTTGATGTTTGTCTGTCTCCAGGCTCTATCTGAAGAATGGAATAGCTACAGTTGAAATTTTCCCAGATTATGTATTTCTGTTGCCGATATAGAGCAAACACTAAGAACAAAATAAATTCAACGTCTAAATAAGGTTCTTATACAACAAACTTGTTTTTTAGCGGTATCGGCTGCACTGCGTGGTCTGTAATAGCTGGTTCTTATTCAAAAATACGTTTTCCCAATTTTTTACTCTTTACCGGTATGGAACCCTTCGTGCGCGAGTCCAACTCGTACTTGGCCGGTTGAAGGATGATCTCACATCCTCTTACTCTTGTTTCACCGCTTACTGTTAAAGTTTCTGTTAGGCTATGCACAACTTTTTTGACAGATTCAGTCAGAGAGTCAAATAAATAGACTATCTGCAATGATGACAAATGCTTTTGCCAATTAAGTAATCCTTAACTCTACTAAGAAAAGTCTTAATCATTGGAAAACAAATGTTTTTTTTGTATCTGTATACATTAAAATGAAGTTTACTTTTAGGATTCCGTACCTGAAGGGTAAAACGAGACCTGCCTGTGTCTCTAGTAGGGTATCGAGAGCCGGTTCTGTTTTAAGGAATCAGGATTTTTGGTACCAGACTATGCCGGAACCGGGAATTTCATATAATCGTATTTTTTTTCGATTATATGTATTATACCACACCTATTTATTAGTAAATGTGTATAGATTCAAATAAAGTACTAGATCACATCTAAAATAGTAATTAATGATTTTAATTTCCATAAAATTTGTAGAAGTGACATTAATTTCTATTACACATTACAAAAAAATGTCGGCAGCAAGTGAGTAGCGTCATAAAAACAAAACGGTCGCTCCTGCGCCGCTCTCTAGTAGCGTCAGTGCTGTCAGTTGTCATAATATAATTGTATTTAATCCCGAAAGTACCGAAAATCCCGGTTCTTGTTATTAAATCCCGGTTCTTGTTATTAAATCCCGGTTCTTGTTATTAAATCCCGGTTATTGTTATTAAATCCCGGTTCTTGTTATTAAATCCCGGTTCTTGTTATTAAATCCCGGTTCTTGTTATTAAATCCCGGTTTTTTCCGCTATTAAGAACAGGAAATTCCCGGGATTTCTATAGCCTAGTCTCTAAGCTGTATCTCAGGAACGGTATTAGCCAGATAACTTACATGTATTTCTTTTACATCCATATTAACTTAATCTATCCATAACTTAGACAAGCGTCAGTTCAATAAAGTTCTGAATTTTCATATTTCATTTGTACATTCTTTCTACTTGTGGCGAAACGTCCTTAATAATGTTTAATTTAATCTACATCATATTTTGTAATATAGCAACATTAAACATGCAATGTATATGTAAATTTTGGCAACACAAAGAGATACTTCCTTCCGTAAAAATTTGTTAACAGGACGCTGAAATAATTCATCTTTAATTTGTAATGTATTCTTGGTGATAATCAATATTGTTTCACACTGTTACTCGTGAACCCAACACCTATTGTTACTAGTGGAATAAATAATACTGCAAGACATGACTACGAAGTGTTATTGCTAGACCTCGTCCGCCAAATACACAATAATACAAAGCTATTATAAACTATATTAATTACATTAAAAAAATTATAATATACTATAGATAAAACTAATTTTTTACTATACTAACTTATTGTTGATTAAATATACCACTATTTATAATTATATTTATTTGAAATCAGGGGGATGAAATCTGGGGGATGATGCTGCTTGCGTCCGTAGGACTTACCATCTTTTCCTAAGACCACCCTACACGTGTCCCCTGGGTGGTGCCAAACAAGTAGCAACGCCGAGTAACAGGCGGCGGTCAATTAACCTGTTCTAAGCTGGGTAACCAGTTTAGGCTGACACAAGCCTAGAGGGCTAAATACCCTCCAAAAG
>JAOTAV010079784.1:0-12565 GCA_026546445.1 Cyclargus thomasi | reverse complement strand
GCAGCACGAATATTGTGTTAATGTCGGCAGCGTTTCCCCATAAAAGGATGCCATATGACATCCTGCTATGGAAATAAGATGAGAATAAGATTTAGATTTAGAAGCAACTTTAAATTTTAATACAGGATTTTTCATCTAGTTTACAGATTACAAATTAGTTTCTAGCGTGAAGTAGAGACTTTTTCCGTTCATTTTTGACTCTACTCTGCCAAAAATGTGGACTCTATATAAGTACGTTAGGCTCTGGAGTGGGAAAAAAACAGTCGACGTTTCCGTGAGATGATCTGTGCAAATAGAACAAGTAGGTCGCCGAGACGCGTTCCCATCGTCCAATAGAAAATATTTTTTAATTTTTTTTTAAAGCATGAGCCATCCAAAATTGTTGCCGTGCAGTCCAAAATGTGCGATATGGCGCGTAGTCACACCAATGGCTTTACCATAAGTTTTAAAAGAATAGTATTTGTCGATTCTCGATAACGTATACGTAAATTTTTAGTAATAATAAATTCCACAGTGCCTCTAACGGTCGCTTATGGACGTAAAATTACTATACTAAAACGTAGTCGCTATCGTGTATCGACATATTATATACATATATTGCTTCTAACTCATGGTAGAGCTACAAAGTTAAGGGGAGAGATAAGACATATTTGTGTATTCGTCTGTCATTATATATACGAGTATGGAACACATGCGCACCAAAAATTATCATCTGTTTCTTTTGTTGCTCGTTGTAATTGTGGAATGCCTTTCCTTTCATAAATAAAAAAGACAACTATTTTTTTTTTATCTACCATTTACCCAGAGACCAGAGTAACCTTTATAATAAAATTAAGCTACTCTCGGCTCAAAGGTCTATCCACTCACACTACACTACAAGTACATACAATTATACCGAAACGATCGCCGTGTTTAAGTAAGCACAGACGACATACGTTGCCGTGCTATGTGAAAGCTCCCCTAGTTGTTCATACAGCCTGCATGTGGAAACAGGCTTAAAGAGATTAAAGACTTTTCATAAAGACTAACTTCAATTCAACAATCAATTTAGGCTGTATCAATTTATATATGTTTTTAAATTTAATGAATTCTTTTTGGTGAAATTTATGAAATCTCAGTGAAAAATCTTGAGTATCGGAGTAGTGTCCCCCCCCCCGGTATACTCCATATACATTACACATATGCTCGTGTGTCGTTTGTACAATTTATACAAGATATACAGACAGCGCCCCCAGCTGGAAGGGGCCCCCGATCAGCCCCCCTTGACAATCGCTTGACGTGTTTTTGTATTGGAGTGACATAGTGGAACGAAAACAAATTTGTCACGGGCCTCTAACGGTATAGTTACCCTACTACATACAGATATAGACAAACAGCTTATAAGAGATTACCAACAGCTGGAACATGTAGCTGAAAATATGTGGAATGCGCTGTGATTCAGCGTTTCCACTGAAACAAGCGAAGCTCCAGATCTTCTGTAAACAATAGATTTATTTATAGCATGAGGCGTATGACGTGTAATATATACGCATGTTGCAGTAAATAATATTTAGAAGAAAGGTAATAACTTTTTTGGATAGAAGTTAGAACATGGCCTACCTGATTTTTGTCTTAAGTCATCTTTAATCCTCGGACATATTATAACAATATTATGGTGTTGTATTTAATGTATAGCTTATTTTTAAGTCCCTCTTTCATGAAATAATTGGGCAAGCGAAGCGAACCCTCTATATGTGAAATATAGAGGGTTCGCTTGTACATGTTTCCCAGTACATGTTCGTGGTACTCTTTACGGAAAAACTATAAGAGATTTAGTCTTGGGCTTACGAATAGTAATTTATGTTTATATCTAGATGGGTTTCAAAATAAATTAGTAATCATAATATATATAATTCTTATGTGAGTGTGTATGTCACTGAACTTCTCTTAAACGACTGGACCGATTTTGATGAAATTTTTTGTGTGTGTTCAAGGTGATCTGAGAATGGCTTAGATTCACAAAATAGCTTGGCAGGACAACGTCAGCGGGGTCAACTAGTAATAATATATATAATAATAAAAAATAATATTATACTACTAACACTATCTATGAGTTAATATATATAACTATAATATAATGACAAATTTAGCTAACTGAGTATGTATTCACATGTACCCAAAACCGTAAAATTTTATTTAAAAAATCTGTTACAATCACATAATACTTTGAATAATCCAATGTCAGAGCATTGAAAAAATTTCGTGAGAGAGTTATTTTGGTAGTTTTTACTGATATTATAATAACAATTCGAATAGTATAATAACGCACTAATTTTATTATTTTAATATTTGTCGGGCACACGCGCCTTGCGACTAGAATCTACATAATATTATTATCGTAACGTGAGAAAGGTTACTTTTGTATAGTGCGTTGTCCATAAATACGTACGTATGTAACGTCAATGTGAACGCGCTTTGAATACGACCGACGCGGTGTGAGGGCTTCCCAATCATATATACGATAATATAAACTTCCCACTATAACTATCGATTCAAAACGCACTATTTGTTTACCTATTTAGGTCAATGAAATAGGACAGTAGGTGACCAGGAGAATTTTTTATATACAAGTTGTAACAAAAGTAAGTGATAAAACTTTAGGGATCGTATGTGTCCCTGATATGAGCTCACTGTGAAAGTAGTAGCGCTGAAAGCGAAAAAAAATTCACGATTCGTATGGCGCCGGAGCGTCATGAGTTTGCCCATACAGATCACAAAAGTTCGTTTTCGCTTTCAGCGCTGCTGAAAGATCACAAAAATTCGTTTTCACTTTCACAGTGAGCTCTATATCAGGGACACAAATGCGATCCTTAAAGTTTTATCTCTTACTTTTGTTACACCCTGTAGAGTCCAGTCTGATACAGTTTGCTTTCTAGGTGTTATTTATAATATGGGCCAAGATGCCTGCTTGTCTGGTTAAATATACTTTTTACATTCAGTGGCTCAAGCGTAAAACAAGAAGGTTACAGGCAGACACGTACTATCGTGTTTTATTCGTAGCGATTAGAATGTACTTACTAGTTGGTGTCCGCAACTTCTTTGACCGTACATTTTCCCGGGATAAAAAGTATCCAATATGTTGCCAAGATGTAAAAGCTATAAAACAAAAAAAAAAGATTAATCCTAATCCGTCCAGTAGTACCCGAGATTAGCGCGTACAAACACGTACTTTTTTCTTGTCGATATGCGTTCTATTACTATTCCCTAGCCACATTGATTATTTTGTAAAAATTTTAAACACTTTTAACAACAATTTTACAAACAGTAAGATTGGAGTGTCTGTACATTTAATATTTTTATATGTAAAGATGATTGTTATGAAACGTTTTCGATTTCCATATTTCTACCGGCTATTCAATGTTAATTGCATAACGGTACGACCCTGGATCTACCAGTTAAAAATATCTACATCAAAATACAAGTTAAATCCGTACAAGTGTGCTCAATGCTTTACACTTGTATGGTTTTGAACATTAAATTAGGTAGGTACGCGAATTTCCCACTTTGTTGGCCGCTAGACTACGGAAGCAATTTGATGTCTATATAAATATATAATTATATGAATCACTAGATGTATCTCGCGACTACGTCCGCGTCAAACTTTCTTAAATTAATAATATCTTTAAAGGCTTCACATCACGTCAGTCTGGCCTCGTGCTCGTAGTACGTAAGTAGTAATTTCTCGAGGGACTTGTGTTACAGATACCAGACGACGAAAATGTATACAATACTTTTATACTATACGGTATACACATATTTAAAACACATCCAAGACCCAGGAACATTGAAAAACTTTTGCTCCGTCGGCGGGATTCGAACCCGCGACCCTTGGCTTAAGCAACCAACGTGTTTAGTGGTCGTCAAATTATCCCGTTTTACAACATGTTTTGATTACTGCTCGGCTCCTATTGGTCATAGCGTCATATTATATAGCCTATAGCTTTCCTCGATAAATGGACTAACACAAAAATATTTTTTCAATTTCTAATTTCTTGAGAATAGCGCGTTCGAACAAACTCTTCATATACTCGTATTATTAGCATAGATTATTTGTTTGAAACTTCTAGTGACTATTCCCTATTTTGAACAATTCCCAACCATATTTTTTACACCGCTACACTCCCGCAACTGAGTTGCGCCAAAATGCGATTACCGCACGGAAACCGTACATTTTTCGCGGATAAAAAGTATTCTAATTCCTTCTCCGTAGATGGTATATCCATTCTAAATTACAGCAACAAGGATACTTTTTAACCTTTTAAAAAGTATCCTTGTCCTGTAACGAATCTTAGCGCAATGGATTTGCGAACGGAGTTGCATCTCCTATTAATCAGATATTGTTTACTTCTTTATTCTATCTAACGAGCATATACGAGCGTCCTATATTTAAGTCTCCTTTACTATAAATATACGCGTATACGTAAATTGGCGTGACAGATTGGCCCAGTTTTATCGTTTTTGGGCCGCGATGTCCCCATAGGCGGTTCATATTTATAAGGATTATATAAACTCGGAGGTAATTTAACTAAGCGATCCCTAGACAGTCAGTACACGCCAACATGACAAGTTACATGCTATATTTAGGGCATGCAGAACCGGGTCCGAATGCAGATTTTTCGAATACGTTTCCATTCCTAACCGGATACTTGGTTCCATGAATGATTCCAGAAGCCCAGACCTGATAGCGGCTTTAGAGAATATTATCAAACATTCACTTTTGCACTTCCTGTGAACATTTTTTTCTGACCGACCGTTTGATTCACTAGCGGGACGACTGAATGAGTCGGTAGACAGGTTAATCGACTGTTTGGCCTACTGGTTGGTCGAGGGGTCGGTCGACTGGTTTGTCGACTAGTCGGTTGACTAGTTGGTCGACTGGTCGGTCGACTGGTTGGTCGACTGGTTGGTCGACTGGTTGGTCGACTGGTTGGTCGACTAGTCGGTCGACTAGTTGGTCGACTAGTCGGTCGACTGGTCGGTCGACTGGTTGATCGACTGGTTGGTCGACTAGTTGGTCGACTAGTCGGTCGCTAATTTGGTCGTCTGGTTGGTCGACTGGTTTTCGAAATTCTAACGCAAATGAATGATGTGCGTTTATTCATGGCCCTCCGCTGCGTTAACGCTTGTGCCCGCGATGGGTGGTCACGTGCCTAGTTTTTGTATTTTTAAGTACGCTTGCCCGACGGGCGATCCGCCTAACGCAATGGTTGCCTTATGGCAACCATTGCGTAATGTAAGCGTGAAACAAGCACGCTTATATTACATCCAGTCGCGGGCACACGCTTTACGCAGCGCAGGGCCTCAATGCACTGAAATGATCTGATTTTTTTGAGCTACCACACGCTTGAACAGCTCTAAAGCGACACTAGTCGTTATTAATGTACTAAAAATTTAAAGACTCAGATAATTTTACAACTCTATAACTTATTTACCCGATTGCGCCAGATGGAGGGTGTTTTTACCCGACTGCGTTCGAGAGTGTGTATGTATTTGTATGTATTTGTATGTATAATTGTTTGGCACCCTCTGCAGCCTAAACGGCTTGACGGATTTTGGCTTAAGAGGTGTTATTCGATTCGTATTTAATGTGAGAGTGACACTACACATATCTAAATATAAAAAATAACGGATTTTTGGCGCTACATTAGAATATTGCATTGTTTAAATTGCAACGGTCACACACAGTCGGATTTTTTTGTTTTTGGACACTTTGTTTCTTTTGACATTAACAAGTCCATCCCCTGCATTTCCAGGTCTAATATGGTTCATAGTGCCGGTTTCCATGATCATCTGCAACGATGTGATGGCGTACGTGTTCGGTTTCTTCTTTGGGAAAACGCCGCTCATCAAGCTCAGTCCCAAGAAGACCTGGGAGGGCTTCATCGGAGGAGGGGTATCTACGGTAGTGTTTGGACTGATGGTGAGTGTATTCAAATCTGGTATGGTATATTGGTAATGTACCTTGAGGCAGGGAGGACGACTTTTGTTGACTAGCTGTCCGTACTCACGTTACTAGGCGTCTACGTTTTCGTATATTTCAAAACAAAAATATACCTTGAGCCGTCTCCAAATATGTAGCTCTCGAATTGTGAAAGAATTTTTGTAATCGGTTCGGTAGCTTCGGAGATTACCTTACACATAAATGCTTATCTCTTTATAATATTAGTATAAATGTATAATATTAGTATAAATGTAGACTGAATGCTACCTATCCTTACGTTATTTAGGTTGTAGTTCGAGAAACGGTTCTGTTTCAAGGAACCGGGAATTCTCGGGATTTTCGGCACTTTGTTTTTTAAATGTATTGGTAAATTTAAATAAGAAAAGTCTGAAGAATAAAAGCACAAATTAAAATCATCAAATAAGCCTATTATAGCAATAAAAACACTTATAAACGTAAGCAACAAACATGAAAAAAACATTTTTTAACTCGACTATTCACAGATTTAGACTATTCATAGACTAGTGTATTAATAGAATTACTAGATTACATCTAAAATAGTAGTGAATTATTTTAATTTTCATAAAATTATATTAAGGAGTGATATTAATTTCTATTAAACATTGAAAAAAATCGTAGCGGGTAGCGGAATAAAAACAAAACGGTCGCTCCTGCACCGCTCTCTAATAGCGTCAGTGCTGTGAGTTGTCACAATATAATTGTATTTTAAAAAAACCACAAGTGCCGAAAATCTCGGTTTAAATTCCCGGTTCCTTGCCGCTACAAAGAACCGGAAGTTTCCGGGATTCACGGTCCCGGGATTTCCCGGTTCTATACGCTATCTGTAGTAAATTCCTAGCTGGATATACAGGATTTTCTTTTATTTATAGCTGACAAGTAAATGCATCCACCATCATGATTGGAAACGAAAACGCTCGATAATTTTTTTTATTACGCCACTTTCGGTCCCAGTAATAGCCAGGGCGCACCAGTGACTTTTATCACCGTGCCTTTTGTTTTTGTCACCGCTTCCACGAAATATATCTCTCTCTATTTTCAAGTCCACGTGGGCTCATAGGCACGGTTATATATTATGCGTTGGCCCAATATTGTCGATAGCGGTCGTTAACCCTCTGTCAAAAAAGTGTTGTTTTGGTCGAACGCATAATATGCCAACTAACTGTAAGTATGCCAAACTTTTAACAACTTTCAGCTGGCGTACTGGATGTCGCAATACCCTTACCTGGTATGCCCCATCGAGTACTCGGAGTCGCTGGGTCGCATGACGATGGACTGCGAGCCGTCCTCGCTCTTCCGCCTCCAGGAGTACTCCACACCCAACTTCCTGATGCCGCTGGTGAAGGCGGTAAGTGGTTTTCGACTTAATTGTTGAGGCTGTTAAAGTGGTTTGGGTTTATCAAGTAAGACTGAAGTTGTATTATAATCAAATATAGAAGGGAAATAAATATGAGCCACTGAAAAATCGTCTGGTTCAGTATAATAGAGCAGGCATATGACTTATTTTATTTTGTATGAGATTAATTATTTTTATGAGATTTATAATAATTAATTTCATATTTATTTAATTTAAATTTAATTAGTAAAATTTGTATGTCACGCAGGAACCGCATTTTCCTGGAATAAAAAGTATTCTATATGTTGCCCAGAGCCAGTAGCTATAAAACAAAAAAAATATTCAAATCCATCCAGTAGTATCGAAGTTTAGTGCGTACAAAAAAGAAAGAAGACAACATTTTTTCTGTTGGTTTGTATTCTATTACTGTTCCTTAGCCCCCCAACATTGATTATCTTGTAACTATACTAAATGTACAGACAAGCCAATTTTACTGTTTTGTTATTATTAAAGATAAATACAACAGGCACCCTGAAAACGATTTCGCAAGAGCGAGATTTCATTATATCCCTAGATAAAATCACAACCTTCTAAAATGTATGTTCGAAGTATGTATTGCTACTTTAATGTGAGAAAATTGTATAAACGTTTTCTTGCGATGTTTACGTAACTAGTAGTGTACATAATTAGTTGCCGGTAAATAATAATTTCGCGGACGCTAAATATACAGTAGACATGAGTGTTATGTATTGCGGGTCTTTTGCATAATTTCATTTTAAACAATGTTTCATTTCTAAGGTATCGTAAATATGTCGTGAATTAGAGATATTAAAAAGGTTAAAAAAGTAGCAAATTATATTTTTTGTTTGTTACAGCTGCCGCCTCCTTATTAATCTATATATTAATCCGCGAGCGGAAGACTTTGTACCCCTTTTTACTATAGACGCGTAGATGTAAAAGCATGAAATTTCTCCCAGTATTAGTTGATATAGAGGAGGAGAGTGGAATACCAAATTTTTAATAATTAAAAAAAAGACACGATAATCATACCCGAAATACTCTATTGTTTATGGTTGACGTCTGTGTTTTTTAAAATAAAATAAACGAAAACTTAAACCAAATTGAAGCCTGTGATTAAATTGAGAATAGATTATATTTTTATAGCTCCTCTACACGATGGATTTAAATATTTATGGTCAAATTTAGACCACAGGGCGACCTCTAGTGTTTTTTTTAAACTCGAATTAAAGTGAGGGGGCGCTGAAGGGATCTCGCTCAGAGCGCTGGTAGGACTAACACTAGCTCTGTTCTCCACTCACTCTAACCCCCCACTAATAAAAATATTTATGTATATCTATACCAATAATACATAGCTGAAGTTTAGTTTTTTTGAAGGCGTTAATCTCAAGATCTACTGATCGGAATTGAATAAATATAACGTGTTGGTTAGTCCATTCACGAGGAAGGCTAAAGGCTATATAACATCACGCTACGACCAACAGGAGCGGAGTAGTAATCTAAAAATGTTGTAAAAATGGGATAGTTAATAAAATTTCACGCGGATGTGTCGCGGGAACAGCTAGTAGAGTGTATGTAGAAGTATTCGAATTCGCTGTTCTTTTCTGTCATATGACGATTTCAACATGCCAGACCCCTATATTAATGTTTCTAAAGTACGTATATCTCTCTCCCGCAGTTCGGCCGCGACAAGATCAGCATGTACCCGTTCATGATCCACTCCCTGGCGCTGAGCATCTTCAGCTCCGTCATCGGACCCTTCGGCGGGTTCTTCGCGTCGGGATTCAAGAGGGCTTTCAAGATTAAGGTAAAACTAACAAAATGTAATAATACAATATACATACTACTATAATGAAGTAAACGAAGTAACTAAAATAAATTTGTGATTTCTATATTGACTGAAATCTATAATATCAATTCAATAGTTTTAACACCGCTCTTGGACTATCAATGTCAATGCCCGCTGGCGCCATCCTAATACATTTCGACTATCTATGGCGCACAACACCTAAGCCGCCAACGTCGCCGCAACATTTGATATATTCCGATCTGAAATGAAGCGCTGTACTCACGATCCATCTTCCCATCCGACCTTCATAAACTTTATCTACATATGTGTGTGTAGGCTAGCTCAAAACATCAAAGATTATGAAACCATTATGAAGAGTCGAGACTTTGAACAACAAATTATCTAGCTAGTGTATCTAGCTACACATCAAACCCACATTACTTTAATTTAAAATGATTTTTCGGGTTCAAAAGCGACTATTAAAGCAAAAATCCGCAAGTGTTTAAAATGTTAGTTATCTGCTTCTAACACTTATGTCTTCAATTCAATCAAGTTATTTTGCCTGCGGTCTAGCCCAATCTTATGCTACTTATTTTTAACATCTTCCCATAAAAAAATTTGCTTATTAATTTCCCATAGATATAACTACACGAAGTCGCAGGCATAATATATAAACGCAAAACGTCGACTCTGAAAAATTACTCCACAATACATACATCCAGCAATTAATGAGTATTAATTGCTGGATGCTTGCGCGACAGTATAGTAGCATCCCGCATGTCAAAGATGACGTATCATTGACATGCTGGATGCGGATCGTGATCCGTTTTTGCATCCAGCTCACGAGTACAGGCACTAATAACGCGCAACCGGTAATTTACGCGTCATTTACAATTGGACGCTGTTTAGCATTTGTATGTTATCCAACAAAACAGATTTTGATTTATGAATGCAAATAAATTTCAAAATCTAAAGAATATTACATGCTCCATGCGTCTAATTATTATTATTTTTTTTCATTTATTTCAGGTCTAAATTAGCCTATAAAATTTTATTTTTATAAAATATAATTTTGTGCGTGTGATTTTCAGTGAACCCCTCTCAAACGATTTGACCGATTTACATAAAAATGTAGTGTGTTTGTGTATTTGTGACTGCCAGGACGTCTGTCGTGTCCGCTAGTATTAGTTTAATACTTAGGTTAGAGTAACAAACAATAACTTAATCTTCGTGGGTATTGTTAGTTCTACTAGTTACTTTTCCCCAGGACTTCGGCGACGTGATCCCCGGTCACGGCGGCATCATGGACCGCTTCGACTGCCAGTTCCTGATGGCCACGTTCGTCAACGTCTACATCACCAGCTTCATACACACCGCCACGCCGCAGAAGCTGCTGCAACAGGTACTCTATTGTGTGGACGTTAAGAGGGAATACACGCGCTAACGGCCATGGCCATACATTCGGAGTTTCGAAAATCTGCCCCCGAATAACGGAAAATTATGAATATACAAACAATAAAAACAAGAAACAAGAATTCCTCCTTAGGGATTATAGTAGTACTTATATTGTATTGTATTAGAAAAACGTTCATCTTAACAGTAAAGTATTGTAGTTTTTAAAGTTGTTTACAAAAAATCGACGTCCACGGCACATTTTTTTTTCTAAATAACTATAAGCTTGGGGTTAAAGTTCTCACTGGTAATTAAATAATGAAGATCTTTGTATAACATATATTTTTTTTAGCTAATGTGGTTAACTTTCTGACATAATAAAATAAATATTATAAGAGGTTAAACTTACCCCTTCTAGCCCGTGTATAAGCCTTTAAGGTTTAATTTACTATGGCAGGATTAACGAATAACATATGAGCGGAGCCCCACTGAGCGTTGCGCTGCGTTGTGTCGTCGGATCAACGCCATCTATACCCCGCCTTTGCATTATGAGCTCTGACAGCCCAGCGCATATCCCGCTTCGTCTCTAGTTTGCCACTCTAATGCGTCTTGCGACGATGCAACGAATCAAAAGGATAATTATAATACTTTGAATAATTATATAGCTAAAAATATTGATTTTCGTTCATATAATTACGATATCAATTTATTGATTTAAATTGAAAATTGACCATTTTCAAACTGTTTATCGCATGATCCGAAACTCTGTCCGCCTTTTTGATGAGGTCCAATGATGATTGGAAATCGAAAAAATCCAAAACAAACAACGACGGAGGTGGTGTAAAATGTTCATATTTTTAAATTCTCTATTATTAAGTTCAGTAAGCGGTTTTTAAATTTAAAAATTGTTTTTTTTTTATTTTTTTTTTAAACAAAACGAATGTAATAAAATAAAAAGTGAAAATAAAAGTAGTTGTTACTTTTGCGATTAATGACGTATGTGACGATATCTCATCATGGCGGACAGCATTTTCGCGGGCATTCAAAATTACATTCATTTTAAAGTTGTTTTATGACTGCTAAGCGAGGCTATTTTATGTAAATAAAATAAATAAAATAATCGCTGAAAATATTAGAAATAAATCGACCTGCTTTTTGAAAAAAGTGTCAAAAAAACGTCACAGCGTTAAAGCAAAGACAGCGATAGGAGGGATGTTTAATAATTCAGCTATTTATTAGCTGTGTGACTTAACTAGGCACATGACAAGGTAGTTTTGGAAAAATGTAAGAAAAATATAACAAAACCAACAGAAAACTAACTAAAATATCGAAGCTCGTATCGGTAACTACTGCTGACCGATCGTTTTATGATGCTGCTTTTGGACATTTTGTTATGTTTTATCAAAATGACTTTATCAAGGATAATATTTTGTTTGTGATAATTGGCTTTTGAAATGCGTTTATCGAGCAGGAAATTATCTGAAACTCAAAGCCTCTCTACCGAACAATAAAATAGGTTCTGCCGTTTAGGCATGAATAACAGAACAAAATACAACTTTGCATACACACTTCCATGCCAATAACTATACTGATTTAATATTATGAATACAAAAGTGTCATTGTTTGTCCTTCCTTCTCGCCCTTACAAAGCGATCAATCGACTTGATTTTTAGTATAGACGTTGTTGAGAAGATAGAGAATAAGCAACATAGGCTTCTTTGGTCTTGGAAAACCTAGTGTTCCCACAGCAACCTTACTTAAGTAGCCCTAGAATGAGTTTAAAGCAATAGTTTTTGTCGATACTTGATAGCGACTAAATAAACTTTTAGTATGTCAAATTTAGTTCCTCAATTGATCGCTAGAGGCGCTCTTAAATCTTGCCATACCAAATATTTACGTAGTCGCTATCGCGTATTGATAAGTACTATTACTTCGAAGTCATTGAATATTATATATTATACTAGCTTTTGCCCGCGACTTCGTTCGCGTGGACTTCAGGTTCGTCCCGTCTTCTAGTAATAAGTAAGAAATA
>JAOTAV010079773.1:0-12568 GCA_026546445.1 Cyclargus thomasi | reverse complement strand
AAAAAAAAAAAAAAAAAAAAAATATCCACAGCCGAACATAATAACCTCCTCGTTTTTGGAAGTCGGTTAAAAAATGTTACGGATTTGATAATATTGCGGAACTCCTTCATGGGCGAGTCCGACTTGCACTTACCCCTTATTTTGAGATACAGCCCTAGCTGGAGACAGACAACAAAGTCTCAAATAGCATTCCCATTTTTACCTCCTTTAAGTACGCACCCCTAAAAACTTGATTTAAAAATCATTCTTAATATTAAAAATCAGTGTAGCCAAACTGATCTTATTAAGCCCTGCTTTTTGTCGGGTGTTAAAAATTTGGGGAAAGAGAAAACAGAACGCCTTATGGATAACGGATCTCCAACTCTCGCACAGGCGTTATGACCCCTCATGTGCGCCCAGGGCGCCGTACGCCATGTAAAGGGGGGCCTGGCCAAAAAAAAATGTATATATTTATGGAGGAGCGAGGAATTCTAATATTATTTTAAAATATGCTTTAATTTTGCATATTTTTAATAAATAAAACGCTACACACACTACGATATTTTGACGATAATCATACACGAAATACTCTTTTGTTTATGGTTGAAGTCTGTGATTTTGTTTATAAAAAATATTGCCTGATAACGAGACCTTTATGCCAAATTGACGTTTTTTTATAGCTCCTCGATTATTTATGGTCTAATTTCGACCGCAGGGTGACCTCTAGTACTTATAGATTCGTCATGTATGTTGAGCCTGTCCGTTCGTATGTCATAAAATTGATAAAACCCTTCATTTTTTTATGATATTTTGGTGGCAGGCGAGGACACGGGTTACCTGATGGAAAGCAACTGTCGTCGCTCACGACTTCCAGAGAGTCGCAAGTGCGTAGCCGGCCTTTTTAAGGAAATGGGGATGGGGGATTAGGGATGTTGAACCAGCGGTAAACTCATTCACTGAACGAAACACAGCACTACGCCGTTTCACTCCAGTTTTCTGTTAGGGCGAGTCTGACTCGCACGTAGCCACTGTCTCAAGTTTTTGCATAGGGACTTTTCTAACAGATTAGGTAAAGGTAGGGTTGCCATCTAAAATTTGGAAAACAGGACAAGACGCGTGAAAACCCCGGATTTTAGAGTCCATAAGGACATGTCAACAAGATCTTTTACACATAATATCAATGTAATAAAAAACAGATGAAAATGGCATAAATCACCTTTTTATTCGTTCATTATTAAGAATCATATTACAATTTGTATTACAAATTGTTACAAATCGTTTATATAAAAGAACTTTTTGAATTCTTGAAATAAGATAACAAAACAAAATTTATTAAAATATTAAATGTAGTTTAATATCTTAATAAGGATTTGTTATCTTATACTTATATATACATATTATACATATATTAAATGAATTAAAATCTTAAAAGTACCTACTTAGACCATTGTGGTTTTTTATAACTTGTTCTATAAATTTTTATTTTTTACAACTCGGTCTTACAAATGAAATTTTCCCCGGACGCTCCCCGGATGCCCTCTAAACTAGGAAAAATCCGGGGAAACCCGGACGGATGGCAACCCTAGGTAAAGGCATGCCTCATAGGAAAGCCCCTACCACTGAAATTTCCAAATTTGTTGTGTTATAGTTGGTATTTACCTGTAATATAAATCCTTTAGGTTCTTAATACCATGGGGCCAGACTGACGTGATGCGAAGCGTCCATTATCCATAGACATTATTGTTATTTCTCATTATAGGACAAAAAATCAAAAATGTTCAAGCAGAACTTATGATTTATTTGTCCCTTTGTCACACAGTGTACACATTCAAATATGACTTATGCCGGGGATACACGAGGCTAGTTTTATCAAGCTCTGCTTTCCAACTCTAGCTTAAAAAACAAGCCTCGAAAAAGCTAGGATACCTCCTAGCTTGAAAAACCAAAGAGAACTAGCCTGGTAGCTAGTTCTCTTTTAAACTGTATTGACTCCTGATGGCTTGTCAACTAGTCAACTTGATTAAAATAAGCTAGCTTTTTCTACACGAAGCAAGTAGCTTGATAAACTAGCCTAGCCCGGAAATTTTGCTAAACCCTATAGTCTGAAGTTGCAACATTTTTCAGAATGGTCACTTCTCGCTACCATTGACTAACTTCGTGCTGTTGTGGGCTCAGAATTACATATAGGAATAGCGCGTGGCCTTATCATTCTAAAATTGTGCGTCGAACGAGTTGCAAGTTTTTTGTGAGCAGCCTTCGAATTAAACTGTGAGTTCTTGTAAATGTTGCTTTTGCGAATTTATTGTTTATTTTTTAAATTATTCTTGTTAATATTATTTTTTGTTTGTAAATTTATAGATAAAGAGATTACTTAATATTTGATATTTAGGTGAATCAACACGTTTTACCACATATTAATTAAAATGTTTATAGGTTTTTCCCACGTATTAAATATATTTTTTGAATTAGTGTTTAATTTCGAGTTTTTATTTGAAATATAGTTTTCGTTTTTTTTTTTCAGTTTCAATAAACTTACTTAGAATTAAACTAAAATTATCATAATTTAAAATTCAGAGTTAACTTGTCAGTATTAAAGCTTTGCGAAGTTATTTTTAACCGACTTTCAAAAAGGAGGTTTCTAAAATTGATGCTTTTTAAACAAGGTATAACAAAAGTGATTAGTGTATGTATGTGCCCCCTATAGAGTTCACTGTGAAAGAAGCATCGCTGGAAGCGAAAAAATATTTGTGATTTGTATGGCCAAGAACCCCAGTACCCTTATATCAAGCTTGCCTACACGAATCGCAAAAAAATATTTCGCTCTCAGTGCTCCTGATTTCACAGTCAACACTTTTCCCCTTTAAACACCATATCTCATGTATCATAACCCACTTTCGTAATATGTATTATTTACTATTATTCTAATAGGTATATAACTAAAAACTGGGAAGTAAAATATTTTGATGTGAAAAAATAGTGCACATGTAAATTAATAGTACCTAGATCTCTGTAATTTGGTCGGTTAAATTTAACGGAAAAAATGCCCAACAGACAATTAAGTATTATCGGAGAAATTGATTCATAGGCAGATTGCGGATCTGAGTTATTTAGCTATATCAAACTTCTTTATTAGCATGTTCCTTCGTTAAATAATCAGGCAACGCATTTGTCAATAGACACTCGTGACATCCGAAGAGTCGCAAGTGCATTACCGGCCTTTATGATGGAATAGAAATGGGGATAGAGATACAGAAACACAGCACATCACCGTTTCACGTCAGTTTTCAGTGAGGCCGTGGTATCACTCCTTTCGAGCCGGTCCATTCGTGCCGAAGCATGGCTCTCCCACGGCAAAATGATGATATATAATAGATGCTTGATGCATGTAATTGACTATTAGAGTTATCGAACAAGAAACTTGATATGGCCTTGAAGATCTAGCTTGTTTACGCTGGAACGACGTCGGAAAAATATTAATATGTTATTGCGAATAAAGTTTTATTATAACAAAGAGAATTTTTTTTTGGAAATTAATCACTATGTAGCGAACATTTTACATATAAACACCGATTACTATTATGATCTTAAACACAGGTATTATATAATGTATAATCGGAAATATAAGAAACAATTCCGTAATGTCTGTTTTACACGTATTAAGTAGATAAGTAGTTAACTTAATTTTAAGTAATTTAACTCGCAACCTGCTACAAATTTTTGTGTTTACATGCAATTATTAAAATTTAGTTACCTACTTATCTACTTATTACGTGTAGAGCAGACATAACGGAATTGTTTCGTATATTTAGTATATGTAGTATAGTTATTTCGTATATATAGTAGTAGTAGTTATTTCGTATATATAGTACAATTTTTGCTTTTGCCCAGCTTTTTCATATTTTCGAAGGGTCACGGACCATATATGTTACATAATGACTAAGGTATACTGATGAAGATGACTTTAGTTGGTAACTCGGTGTGCAATGTGTACTACTTGAGTTCTTTGTGAATCTTACCTTAATTTCACCGTAGCAAATTTTTACCGTAGCAAAAAAATACAGATAGTTTTTCGGGTGTTTTCTGCTCTCTTATTAACACGAAGAAGAAGAGGTACAAAATAACACATTACTAGTTGATTTTTTTTAGTTAAAATGTTTTACTATGAGAAAATTGTCAGATTGGAGTGATTTCGTCGGGGTCCATGGAAGGTTCATTTAAGAAAGTTTCCGAGTCATTAACTCTATTTTGGCACAAGTGTGGATTGGTTAATTTTTGCATGACTAGGTCTAATTAGCCTATGGGTCAGGCCCTGCTTATCGGGGATAATAAGAATAAGAATTATTTATTCACTTTTCATAAACAAAAGCACTACCACTGTAAAAAAATAATAAATTGATAAAGAAATAAACATTTAACTTACAAATAACAAAAAAACAAAACACATTTTCAAACAAAATAACAAAAGAAATGAAACTATATATAATGGCAGTGCATTGCCATGAAAAAGGAGAAAAGGAGACCACTCAGGTTGTGACAGCGACTGTCGCCGGTTTCCTGGTCTTCCGTGACCACCTGAAACTAGGCCGATATACTTTAATATAACGTCATTGATTGTATTGTTGGTTCTTGGTTAAAATTCTACATTAATAAACACACTTTTTGCCCTGTTTCCACTTTATTTTTCCATAATAGAATGAAAACAGTGGAAGTATGAAAAATGTGCTAGTTGTGGCGTATTTTTTTTTGTAAGATATTTAGGGGGCAAGCGAGCAGGCAGGTTACCTGATGGAATGGCAACTGCCGGCGCCCATGGACACTCGTGACATCCGAACAGTCGCAAGTGCGTTGCCGGTTTTAATGAGGAAATAGGGAATGGAAATAGGGATAGATAAGGGAAGTTGGGCCACCGCTAAACTCGCTCACTGAACGAAACGCAGCACGACGCCGTTCCACACCAGTTCCCTGTGAGGCGTTGGTGTGACTCCGGTTGAGCCGGTCCGTTCGCGCCGAAGCGTGGCTCTCCCACGGTAATGAGCGTCCGTACCTTTCAGCACCAGTATATCGTGCATGCAACATCGCAACCACTAATCACGTACAAGATTTCTATTACCAAACGGTTAAACGAAATATTTACCTTAAGACATCGGGTATCATGACGGCAACCACTTACGAAAAGTAATAGAGGTTGCGCAACCAAAGTTCATATGCCCTAGTGATTTGGTAACAATGCGAGCAGTCGACCATCATGCTGTGTCACCAGCCAAACTGTTGAGATATAATATGAATATTTTGAAACGACCGGAACATCCCACGAGTTACCAAGCGCTAGTGTCTGGCTTACACGTACTTGGTAGATAAGTAGTTAAATAAATTTTAAGTGATTTAACTTGCTAGTTGCTGCTTAATTTTGTGTTTACATGAAGTTATTAACTTAAAATTTAGTTACCCACTTAATACGTGTAAACCAGACATAAGAGAACGTGTCAATAGTAAGCGTAGCTAAAAATGGTTATAATTCAAATTGATTCTGCAAATATTCATAAATCCTGCTTCCTAATAGACCTACTAATGTTATAAATGCGAAAGTTTGTGAGGGTGTATGTTTGTTACTTCGTCCGATTTCGATAAAATTTGACATGGAGCTAGCTGATATTCTGGATTAACATATAGGCTACTTTTTGCGCGGGTAGCACCGCGGGGCAAAGCTGGTAACAAATATTTTGCAAGGAGCCTTAACTGCCAGAAGTAGTTTTTTATGATCAAGTTTTTACGCGAAGGTCTGCCCGCATGGAAACAAATGAAACCCAACGAGAGCATTAAATCTGATTAAAAAACATCTATACAGCTCTGTAATCCGACTTCTCAAAACATGGAAACAACATCATCATACTCTTCATTGCTGACTCACTCATCAGAGCAAACAAGAAGGACAAAGACATCATATATACAGGAATTAAAATAATTATACGGTTCACTTCCTTCCGACATAGAAATATTCATATACGGAAATGGTGACAAATATAATATTTATTTGTATTTCAATATTAAAACAATATAAATTATGTTTTATAATGTCAAGAAAGACGGAAATCGACAAATCTAGATTGTCTTAAATTAGTATCATAAATATTGCCTAATTTATGATTCCTAATGAAAAATTCAACATATTTGCATTGAATAAATATTTTGTTTTATAAAAATAACAAAAAAACGGCCAAGTAGGAGTAGGGCTGGCGCACGAGGTGTTCCATACCATATTAGAGTAAACAATTTTTGCCTAAATTGTGTATTTTTGTATGAGAGCCCACATTAATAACTAAAATTTTATTTAAATTTTTTTTACTGATTAGTAACGTATGAACACAATTTGCTAGAAATTTTCATAAAATAAAAATAGCATTATATGAAAATCCAAGCCTGCCTCCCTGTGGCCTTTATTGATATCGAGCAAAAAATAGCAAAAAAATCACGTTTGTTGCGTGAGACCTCCTCTTATTTATTACATTTATTTTGGTTTAGTATTTTTGTTATAGCGGCAATACAAATACATAGTATGTGAAAATTTCATCTCTTTACCTATGACCGTTCTTGAAATACAGCCTGAAGACAGACGAAAAGACAGACAGACAGACGAACAGACAGACAGACAGACGGACATCGAAGTCTTAGTAATAGGGTCCTATTTTTACCCTAAGGGTATGGAACCCTAAAAATTAACATTTTTTTATTATTTGAAATATCAATAAATACGAAAATGTATGCTGTGTATATGTTTGATTTGCAATACACATTAAAATGCAGCCTTCTGTTTCTTATATAATATTCTAATACTATATTATATTAGCTAGTCCTCCTGTGTTCTTGTAAATTCATTTACTTTAAGTATGTGAAGGTTAGACAACGCTAAGTCGTAATTTCATGTTTAAAAGATATTGTCCAAGCAAGGTTTAAAAATAAACCGTTTTTTTAAATAATATTTATTTGGTTCAAAAGTCCACTATCAGGTTTATATTTATTTTTAAATCCTTAAAAATGTAATGAATCAAATACATTTTATGTTTGCAAAAACAATTTTCTCACATTAATGTCATTTTTATAAGGACGACGCGGTCTCACTAGTCGGACTGTAATCCATTGAAATTATGTAACAAATGTTATAAAGGTAATATTTAACTGTTTTCTTGAGTTATATAATTGTTTATCACTGTAAATAACTCCAGAAAACAGACAATATATAAAAATTATCAAATCAAATATTGTAGAAGCACCTAGGAATGATCGGAGCAGGATTAATATCACAGAATAAATAATAGTTCCATTGTATATACTAGAAGTCGCCTAATGGTTGAAATTCGACCATTTTTATAATGATATCGTTACCAGGCCATCAAAATTTGTTGAACAAAAACACAGACGTCAGCCATAAACAATAGAATATTTTGTGTCTGATTATCGTATCATGTCAAAATATTGTAGTGTACCGTTTTATAACTTTTATTTATTGAAAATATGTAAGATAAAAGCATATTTTAAAGTAGTATTGGTACTACTCCATATCAACTATATCTGGGAGAAATTTCATGATTTTAAATCAACGCGTCTTTCGTAAAAAGTTTTCCGATCGCGTACTAATGTATAGATTATTAGAAAAAGATAAATAAAAATTGTACCTAATAACAATTTTTGAAACCGCATCAATATGTGAATCTATATTTTCCTTACGAATGCAAGCATGTCATACAGTTCATTAAAATTTGATAACATTGAGATAAATGATTATAGAAGTATATAGAATAATTTTATTCGGGAAAATGCGCGATTTTCTCGCGTCGACGAATATATACTCGAGCTAGCTCGTAACTACATAATAATCATTCCATCAATTCTCGATACGTTCCTAATCGAGACTACGCCGTAATAGAATATTAGATTCGACGTAACCTTTGAAGTTAATTGAGAAAGCCTTCACCATCACACATCGTTTATTCTTCGAGGCATACAGTTGTAATGTATTACATTATACTGACAATGTTGATTGATCACGCGTGCAGCCTAACTTGTGATGAAGTAGGCATAGTTGGTAGAAAGATAGGTCTTCCCGATCTTCAGACCATGAAAGCGAAGGACGTGGCCCTGTGCGCTGTGCAGCTAGGAAGATCGAAATTGGACATCGCCGAAGCAGAATACATATGGCACGCCATCGTGGAACAGTATGAAGGTGTATCGAACATTCCAGAAGACGTCCTAATGAAACTCAACTGGATCACCATCGCAATAAAAGCAGAGGAATACTCTAATATGACGCTAAGCGATATCGACGTTATAACGAACTTTGGGAGAGATTACAACCTCAATGACGACCAACTGGCTGCCATAGCGAGCCGAGTGCGCGAGGATTTCGGCAACAAAGACCCTGAAGACTACACCATGTTCGATCTGAAGGCCTTAAGACAGATCCTCTGCGCGTTCAATAGAAGCGAGATAGACCGGATACATCCTTCGGCATACAAAGATGCCGCCTCGGTCATCGGGAAATTAAAGCGTTGCCCGCCCGAAGTGCTACAAGGCTTCGCGGCTTTAGCAACCAAGAAGACTGGCTTCGGTCCCACGTCAGCCTGGACTAATACTACCATAGAGACTCTCGGATCCGTCGCTGAATATTTCCCAAAAGATTTAATTACGAAGATAAGAAATAGAAAGGAAATATAAGTTAATAAGGACATATGTTGTACAAGACTACCTGCGTTAGTTAAATCCTGCGGAAACTGATTACGCGATAAAAAAATGTCCTTGGTTTATACTACATTTTTATCATGAAATCATAATAGTAGTTTTTATGAATAAAATAACGAAATACTTCTTATAAAATGTTACATAATTGTACAGTTATTGCATCAATCTTAAAAAGATGCAACCTGTAAGTATAAGAATCTCTATTCATATATATACATAATAAAACAGTAAAACTAGCGTGTCTGTACATTTAATATTCTTACTAAATAATCAATGTGGTGTCGCTAAGGAACAGTAATAGAACACAAATCGACACAAAAGTTGTCTGTTTGTCTGTTGATCAGTTTGTCCGCGCTCTCCGGATCTACTGGACGGATTTGTATGAACCTTTTTTCACTTAATAACTATTAAATCCAGCTACATACGATACTTTTTATCCATGTACGGCTCCCACGTGATATACAAACGTCATCGCGCAACGAAATGGCGGGCACCAACTTCTAAATAAACGATTCTCGCAACATAGGGGAAAATATAATAGCAAGGTTTTGACCTTTGTGAACTTTAATTATATACAAGGTAACACGATATGTAGACAAAGACAATTCATAAAATGACTATGGAAAGGCTGTTGTCATTGCCATAGTAACAAATATTTTTATATGCAAATAATTTCAGCTTTTTCATTTGGCGATACCAGATGTCGGGGTAAAAAATATTAAGTGGCATATTTAGAACGCGTAAAATAAGCTCTCTCTTACAACGTTGCCAGATAAAAACCTAATGATGTTCTTGACTACTTGGTGCCCGCAACTTCGTGCACTGTCCCGAGATAAAAAGTATCCTATTTTGCCTGATAACGCCTAATTAGACAAAAAAGATCTACAGAAATCCGACGAGTAGTTTCGGAGATAAGCGCGTACAAACCGACAACTTTTTTTCGTCGATTTATGTTCTATTACTGTTCCTTGGCCCTTAGTTCCTCTACATTCATTATTTTGTAAAATTATTAAATGTTGAGACACGCCGATTTGACTGCTTTATGTATATAATTAATTATATGTATATAGTTACGCGGAACATATCTATAGCATCGCTTTCCATCTATGATCCCTCGTCTAGCTAGATATCGTCTTATCTGATACCGCTAGCAGACGTTAATGAGCCAGTTTGCGGATCTTAGTACTTGAATCGTAACCGGCCCGCTCGAGAAAACTGTCGTGAAACGGCGGTGTGCGGTGTTCCGTTCAGTTAGCGAGTTTACCGATTTCCTATTCCCTCATAAAGGCCGGTAACGTACTTGCGACTCTTCGGATGTCGCAAATGTCCATGGGCGACGGCGGTTGCTTTCCATCAGGTAACCCGTCTGCTCGCTTGCCAACTAAATATAAAAAAAATATGTTAAACACAGCCGACAAACTTAAATGGAATTAATATATTCCGACCAAAACGACGTAGGTCTTTCAACTGAGTATGTAGAAATTTCTTGATACAAACACAGTGACGCCTCCGTGGTCTAGTGGTACAGAGAACTGCTCTTGACTCGAAGGTCGTGGGTTTAATTCCCGCTTTGGAAACAACTGACAAGTAAGATGATCCATGCGTCGGACGGGCATGTAAAAAGTCAGTCTTGCGCCTGATCCGTCCCACTGGGATATGAGTGTGAAGGAAGAGAGAGTGCTCTTGTGTACTGCACACACTTGGGCACCATAAAATTACTCCTGCGTAACAGGCCTAGTTTCAATGAAACCGGCCACCGTCACCGAAACCGGTGTGGGAGTTAATATTATTATATAATAATTTCTTTATTGGTCCATCTCCTCCACCACTAATTTTCCACTACACCAAATTACCTGGTGACGCCACTACGTTCCAAGCAGAGCGTAAGATGTCATAGTATGTGGAAATTGATCCGAATTATGTGTTTTCAATTGTCATTCTTTTTGTACAACAACCTTATGTACACTGATGTTGTAAAGATTAGGTCTGCAATTTGATCTAATGTACCAATTTTGATGAAACGTGGCATGGAAATAAAATAGTGTTCATGAAATCACTACACTCATAATCGCGCGGTGTTTGGTTCTTTTAGGATATATATTAAAATGTTTGGTTCTTTTAAGATTTTAAGATTATTTTTCTTGTTGTCTGGTACCTGGAACATAAGCCCCTCGGGCACTTAACACGAGACCGGACGGACGTGCTGTGAAGCGTCCATAGATATTATTGCATTGCACGCCAGGATTTATAAAGAGGTTTTTGTAGGCTATTACCCAAAGGTAGGAGCGTCCTGTGGGGAAAGCAGTGTCCTAGCCTCCTAGGAAGGCAGCGAATTTCGTAGATACATGACGCGCGGCCGAAATCCTTTGCTCTGTGTGAAATATTTTACTTTTTTAAATGTAGATATCCACTAGGGTAAGTATCGGTATCATAGGAAAGTTACAACGACTATTAAAACATTACTTGCGGTTGAGTACACTGTTATAAGGCCTTTATATAACTTGTTTTTAATTATGACAATTAAATATTTTATACCCATTATGTTGTGTATGGGCAGTGGTTTGACAACTTGTATGTTTTCGTAGCTTCGATCATTTAAACGAAGATTTGTAGCCATAACATAGATGTTTGAATCGGTATGAGATCTTTACTTATTATAAACTAGTTAACGCCCAAAATTGAATTTGTATATCACATAATTTGACACGGTATTTCATACTCTGGACGTCAACTTACGGAGAATAGTGTAAACATGGCCTCCTGGCCGCCTACACGTAGGCATTTTCACCAACTTCCAAAAAGGAGAAGATTATATGCTCATTTGTATTTTTTTTTTGTATAAACGACGTATACTCCGCTTTTTGTGAATCGGTTTTTAATTTCTTTTAGCAATATGTAAAATCCGAATAAGTCACCTTGTTCATTAAAGTGATGATCTGATGAACACCAGTATTATTTAAAAATATGCTTTAATTTTGCATATTTTAAATAAATAAAACGCTATGCACACTACAGTATTTTGATATGGCACGATAATCATACACGAAATACTCTTTTGTGTATTTGTTGAAGTTAGATTTTTTTGAATAGAATTTAATGGACTGGTAACGAGACCTTTATGACAAATTGAAGTCTGTGAACAAATTTTAAACAGATTATAGTTTTTTATAGCTCTTATATACGATTGATTTTAAAATTTATGGTCGAATTTCGACCCCCGGGTGACCTCTAGTAATAATAAAATTATTATAAACGTATGATCAACACGCATTTAATTTAACTGTCAATCAAAAACATTAATTTTTTTCGTCAATGATTAACACATGATTACCACGTGATTACCTTTATATTAGTTCCTATATGAGTTATATTGGTTCTGTAACTGTTGATATCTCTGTGTCTGGCTTTAGACAATAACATTTTGTAATTAATTTGAAGCCTTTGAATATGTTAATCAACTATTCTAGTCCGATACATGGTAGATTAAAAGTAATTGCGAATGCTTAGTACATTCGCCTATGATTGTACTTGTTATAAAGCTCTCACATAATAGCCAGGTCATCGTCAATTCTATTATTCAAGGCCTGGATTTTAAATAGACTGTTGTAAACCATTACTTTTGGGCGTATAGGTTTCTACATTTCTAGTTTTTTATCCTATATCCTAGCGATTTTCAGTGGTACAGTAGCGGCAGATATATACCCAGAAAAAATTAAATCACTCCAAAGTTCTTAAACAATTTGTAGGATTTCAGCTTGAGATCTTTATGTGTGTCTTCTAGCTATAACAGTAACGCTTATAATATAAGAGATAAGCTGATTCAAAATCAAGAGGACCTAATGTAGTAGCGTTATAT
>JAOTAV010079762.1:0-12568 GCA_026546445.1 Cyclargus thomasi | reverse complement strand
GAGGAGCGTGGAATACCAATATTATTTTAAAATATGCTTTAATCATGCATATTTTTTAAATATAAGACACTACGCACACTGCAATATTTTGACATGACACGATAATCATACACGGAATACTCTTTTGTTTATGGTTGGATTTGTGTTTTTTTAATAAAATTGAATGGCCTGGTAACTAGACCTTTATGCCAAATTGAAGTCTGAATATATTATATTTTTTATATCTCCTCTACGCGATGCATTTAAATAGTCATTCATAAGGGTCGAATTTCAACCACAGGGCGATCTCTAGTATTAAAAGTAGTTACGTCAAACCTACGATAAAATGGAGCAGTCTGTGAAAAATACTTTTTATTTAATAACGTCTGTTATCATAACATGATCAATTATTAAATAAGTTTAAGAAAAGCACTTCAAAGTTCTCTAACAAACCAAGGCTAGTAAACAAGAAAGGTTTTCTCGCTTAACTGAAATTTCCACGTGGAAACGTGTCTTTTAATTATCGTTTTCTGAGAAATAAACCTTTATATTAACCATAGAGGTATAATGCCTCTATGGTTTGTGAAAAGTAATTGGTCTATGATACTAACCAATAGTTGCTGTTAATAAGTTTCTATACGGCTATAATAAATACGTCCCAAATATATTTTTGCAATACACATTCATATGCTGTACTAGCTTTTGCCCGCAGTTTCGCTCGCGTTAAGAAGAACTTTCAAACCCTAAATTTAACCCGAATTTTGAAAACCTATGTCCAAAGAAGAATCCGCATCCAAAATTTTAAGCTCCCATTTGTAGTTTCTGAGATTTCGAGATGAGTGACCTTTTATTTTAGTTTATAAGCTAAGGCAAGGTCATAGTGAAAGGTAGAAAAATGTTGCATAAATTATTATAAGGGCCTGTTTCACGGCTTACCGATAAAGTTTCTGTTAGGTTATCCACAATATTTTTGGACAGATTCTCCATATAACCTCTATCAAATAAAGTTGTGGATAGACTATCTGTGAACGGTGAAACAGGCCCTTAATATCGACAATTTACGTCACTTTCTGTATCTATCTAATGGGTGAATCAACTTTTTCTTGTCCTAGATAAATCTTTGAATAAAAAGTGAATCAGCGTATTTTTTATCGATAAAATAAGTTTATTCGATAGCCAATGAAATATCTTAACAGGTAATTTTCTAAATAAATACTAAATCAAAACATTTCTATGTATAAAGACAGTGGTCCAGGGGATAAAACTATATTTTCATACTGTTTCATTGTCCCCGGTCAACTGCAAACATTGTAAACATATAAGAACAGTATTTTTTTTAAATTCTCAGTTATAATATTGGTCTATGTATTAAGTTAATATGTATATGATTAGATTTATATTAGGTTTTAGTAATTAGTAATTATTACGGTTTAAGCTCGCAAAGGCAGAAATTGCGGTACAAAAAAAGTTGATTCACTCTAAATACAAACTTTACATTATAGACGTCTATTGTAGCTCTTGAGATCATTTACAATCGGTACTGTAATCGTACAAGCATCCACACAGCCGTTTGAAGTAATTTTTTCATGATATTTAGGAGACAAGCGAGCAGCAGCAGCATCAGCCTTCAGCAATGCGAAGAAGGAATACGAACTTTTTACTACCTGAAAAACAATAATAATAGAAAACTGTTAAAATGTTTGGTATTTCATGTTTATTTTAATATTTCTCTCGACGTAGACTGTCAGTCAAGATCACTTTTATTTAATAAAAAATAAGGGGGCAAACGAGCAAACGGGTGATGGAAAGCAACACTCGCAAAAACTTGGTTGCATGTGCGTTGCCGGCCTTTCCTGGAGGGAATACTCACTCTTCTTGAAGGTTTGTAGGTCGTAGTGGTCCGGAAATACTGCTGGTGATAGTTCATGCAAGCAAACGGGTTACCTGACGGAAAGCAACTGCCGTCGCCTATGGACACAGGTGACATCCAAGGAGTCGCAAGACCGTTGCCGGCCGTTATGAGGAAATAAGGGATGGGAATAGGGATAGGGGTATAGGTAAGCTGGTCCTTAATGAGGAAATAGGGAATGGAAATAGGAATAGGAGGATTACGGAAGTTGGGCCACCGGTAAACTCACTCACTAAACGAAACACAGCACAATGCCGTTTCATACCAGTTATCTGTAAGGCAGTGGTCGTTCCGGCCCATTCGTGCCGAAGCTCTCCCACAGCAATGAGCACCAGAGTTCGAACCTGCACCCTCTCGAGTGCGAACCAAAGGTCTTACCCATTGGGCTACGGACGCTCAATAAAACTGGCCAAAGCCTCAATTATATTTGTATCTAAGTTGTTACTTTTAGAATTTTATATGGCTTCTCTTCATAACCGGCGCGTACAAAGGAGTATGATCATGTATAGACTTATAAAGTGTATACTCGCTTCTCCTTGTCGATCATCGCTTATAATCGCCTTCGATTCAATTTCTGACAAAATACATCCAGCGATTTTGTCGAGACTTGCAAGATAATGACTATAAACGATAAAGCAATCATCGTCGATTGTGTAGTCTACTTAAAAAAATCCCATTTGTCCAACACTTGGGGCCTGTTATGGGGAAACTCGGTTGATTTTGAAAAGGCTTTTCAGGTGCAAAAGAAATGCGTTAGAGCTATTTTTGGAGCTTCCGGAGGTCTACAGACAACTGCAAACCTCTTTTTATAAATAAAATATCGCGTACCACCTCTGTTATGTCTATATGTTCGTGATCTTTGTGTATTCGTTGAGGAAAACCCACAGTATTTTACGGTTAACGCAGATGTAAACATTAGAAGTGGTACTTCAAGATTTAAATATAAGTTATATATGAAACAATGTCATTTACATGTATATAGAAGAAATATCTGTATTAGCGCCATTAAAGTTTATAATAAACTTCCTGATAGATTTAAATTTAATTAATTTTAAAACTCAGATCACGAAGTGGCTATTAGAAAACTCTTTTTTTAATCTTGACGATTACATGAAGTTTGTGGAAAAGATAAAATAAATCAATTAAATTTTATTGACATAAAAAAAATCTAATTAGACAATATTTATAATAAGCAGTATCTTACCTTTTGACATCTCTTAATTTTTTTTAGTGGCATGACTTATGAATTTTGTTTATTATTATTATTAATCTTATTTTATTTTTGAGAAAAATTAATTATGTATGAAAATATTATAATTGCGCGCCATTGTAATGGCAAGAATGTATTGGTAACTTGTATGTATAGCCTGTACTATGTACTACATTCTGCAATAAAGGACTTTAATTGATTGATTGGGTTAAGTATAGACTGAAGCGCAAGCACCTTACTTCCTAGTTCCTACTATTTTACTAATAAAATGTAAATGTGAAAGTTTGTGACTGTGTATGTTTGTTACTTCTTCACATGACTAGACTGATTTTGATAACGAAATTTGGCATGGAGCTAGCTGGTATCTCGAATTAACAGATAGGGTAGTTTTTAATCTCGATTCTCGTTTTTAATATTTTTGATAACCCTAAAAATAAAACAAGGTCCCCAATCTCAACAAATGTTTATTTCGATCCTTTTAAAATTAAATACACGCTGATTTTACATTTACCAACAATAGTTTGACTGACTAGTATTTACAAAGCATTTTAACGGATCAGACAAAAAAATATATGTACTACCTATATCAATGATAATAAAATATATATTTAATAATAAATGTGTCAAATAGAAACACTAGGCCTAAGAATGGCACTTTATTCATAGTTTATAATATAACTTGAAGTGTATAAAAATAAAATACATTTAATTTCAGATTTGATATATGAAAATATATCTATCTCTATATTTGAGAATCATAAATAATTACGAGTATATCATTTTGTTATCATGGTTACGTGTGATAAAATTTTATTTTTTACACCCAATCACTATTATTTGAAATAGAAAACGTTATATTTCATAATGCTATAGAGAAAGAAAGTACGCAGTAACAGCAACAATTTATAAATACAAAAATGAACTACTGTAATAACGTTATATATTATCTATATTCATATTTACAATAATCTTTTCTTATACTACACTTTATTTACATAATATACTAATCAACAGTAAAATACACTCAAATTAAAAGTTTCGAACAACAACAACTTAAGTTTATAAATAATAATTAATCCTACTGTACATTATAAAATTATCAGTAACATTTTCAACTGCACGACGATCATTTCAAAGCTTAAAAATAAAATTACAGCCTATTATCACACACAAAATCACTTCCACACTCCCCACGCGGGTTGGCGACCACGGCATTCGCGTTTGAAAAAGTTATAGTGGCATTCGAGTCTCCTGTAGACAAATAAACAAAAAGTTACTGTGGCATTCGGGTTTTCTGTAGACAGATAAACAAAAAGTTACCGTGTAATACGAGTTCCGTAGACATATGAACAAAATTAAAACAAACGAGTTTAGGAGAACAATGTTTGCGACGGTAAAATGTAACAAAAATAAAATGAAGTTACAATTATTGTTGCGAGTCCAAACCACGACGCGAGATACAAAAGTCCAAACATAATAATTTATTATCAATATGTTGATTCGGATTTTTGTTCTTTAAAACATCATTTTACATGATCACTACAATACGACAATACGACATGATTTATCATGTCGAAACTACTGGGCAGATTTTAATTCAATTTGGTGTGAAGAAAGTTTTTTATGAGTAGCTGATTAATGAGATTAGACTATGCTTCCGTGGGATACATAATTTGTACACGTTACAATTTTTTTGTTCGTATTACGTCGTAGCTTGGTGAAGTTCATCGAGCATAGAACCAAAAGAGCGGAAGTGTAAAAGTTTTGTTGGGAAAAAAAAATCGCCCAAAACCACTGCGTTCTGATTGGTCGAAAGTATCGGACACACACAGATATCTTATTGGTGTGTACTGTTTTAGTGTGAGCGTTAGTTGGTTAGCGGTTAATTTATCAGTGGCAAAACACTGACAACTTTCGGACACGAATGGTTCATATTACTTCTCTATTGATTATTATATGCTCGATGGCAAAGGTGTACTAATTGCTTAAACTAATTGTATTCTAAGTTGAGTAATAATCCGGTATACACGTGGCTAGCTTTTCAAGGATAGCAAGCTAGTGCTTATTAAACTTGGTTAGCTTTAGTTTAGTGGCTTAATTGAAAAAACTAGTTTATTTAGTGACGAAACTTAAAATGAAGCTAGTTTTGTCCTCACGAAGACAGAAGCTTGCTAGCTTATTGACACAACTTTTCAATCCTAATCAGGAAAACTAGCCGTGTATTTCGGGCAGTACTGACTAAATACAAAGTTCACGCAATAGAAATAGTATTAAATTCAGCAAATAATATGGAGAAAAGACACCAAAAGATTGTAGAAATCAAATCATATGTAAAAAGAGAAATAAGAATTTGCGGTAAGACAAGAGAAATTCAACATCACATTCAATTATTTGAAGAGGCACTCCACGCGGTTAGGCTCACATTTTTACCTGTTACAAGTTTATTGCTTTTTTTAGGTTTCTTCGGTTAATACAAGATCCCGCTGTATACGACCTTAACCGATCTGATAAGGGGATAAAAGTTTTTTTTTAAATGAAATATGACTGGGTCGTCAAAAAATTAAATAATAAAAGTGCATGACCTTCAAAGAATCCTACTGGTTTTAAATATTAACTGAAAAACCAGATGCAATTTGTAGGTGCAAGTTTCATTTTAAACCGGATCCGTTGCAAGCCACATGGAATTAAAGAAAATATACCTAGTGCCTTAAAGGAAACACAGGCTCCAACGGAGATTTTTGAAACTCCGAATGTATAGAACATTAGGAGTTTCAAAAATTTTCCTCCGCTAATATACAATTAATAAAAACAAGAAAAAAGAATTCCTCCTTAGGGATAGTAATAGTGTTACTTATATTGTATTGTATAAACAAAAAATTCGTTCATCTTAGCCGGTTAGATTTGTAGTTTATAGTTTTTTACAGAAAATCGATGTCTACGGTTTTTTTTTTTAATATACTAAGCTTAAGAAAAAAGTCCTCGCTAGTAATGAAAGAATGAAGACGTTTTATGACTTATAATATATGTTTTTGGGTAAAGTGGTTAACGTTTCGACATACTATATTATAAGAGATTACACTTACGCCTCTAGCCTAAGTTTAAGCCTTAATGCCTGCCTACTCAAGAGGTGTTACATGAAAGGTTACCTTAATGTCTGAATAATTTGGACGCTTGTTAATTTTAATTGGAATATGATTCATTCAATAACCAAAAAATGATATAAGGAATAATAATAAAGAAAATAATATTATATTCTGGACTGAATTTTTTCTGTCGTAACAGTGAAGTTCGTTGTGTAGCGGGATCTTAGAGCCGATTTACACTTAATTTAGTTAAGTTGCGAGTTAACTTGCGCGATCGGCGAGTTTAGTTATTTTTGACGTTTGAACGGTAAAATCGAGTTATGTTGTTAAATACACGATCCTATTTTTTGGCGAGTTAAGTGCGAAGTGCCACCCCTCTCGCGTCACCCGCGCCCCGCCAACTTAACTCACCAGTGTGTAGACGATTGAGTTTATTACAGTTCATATTAAAAATTTGATTTATCAAAAATGTTAATACAATAGGTATTTAGTTTAGTAAAATATTAAATGAAATTTGTTTTTAGGCAGTAATTGAGCAATTTATGGATGAATTGAGCAATTTACTTATCTTGTTATCGAACCAGCAACTTATGATTACTTAACTCGCCTACGTTTGAACGACACTTAATACTTACTACTTAATTCGCTACTGTACTCAATTAAATGTAAGCCGGGCCTTAGTCTAAGTTGAACGTAACAACAATATAAATTATACAGGTTTATTGCGTTTTATTTACATTTTAATGTAATTTTCATTAAAGAAGGCGCAATAAATAAACATGAATTTGAGAACAAAACAATTATTGTAGTCGTTACTTGGATATTTGAGATGAAATGTTAATGTCAGGTTAACAATAGGGAAGTTTTCAGCGCTTTTTGTTTACCTCATTAGCGGAGATAGGCAAACGCTTCCCTTTTTCTATTATCATCCTCCAAACTCTAATTATCTTCAAGTAATCTCGACAGCTGTCTCGAATGTCATTTAGGATCAGGTTCCTTTTTCGGCCCAAGTTTTGTGTCATGAATATTTTTAGCTAACCCAATATTTTTTATTGTAATTAAAATTATCGTTGCTTAAGATGTAAACGAGATAAGCAGTAAAATAAAAACAGACATATTTTATAACAGACATTTATAATTAATTTTATTTTTTGTTGTAGATACTATCACAGTCACTTTGAACTTAAAGTTTGACAAAAATATTTCACCGATATTTTCTTACCGCTTGCTATTACAGGTTCAATTCCGGGACTACCCCGGGATCCCGAGATTCACTGTAGAAAATCCCGGAATCCCGCGATCGGAGAGATTAACCGGGATCGAGTTTTCTTCTCGCGATACAAATCATAATATCATACCGCTACACCATAATGTGTGTGGTGTCGCCTTTATACGCTCTTATCGATATAACGATCATTCCACAACAATAAACAATCACAAAACGTTCTCAAGGGAAAGCAACAACGAAAACATATGAAAGCGGTAAAACATTCAATAAGCAAATGAGCATTTGTGTACGGCTGTCGTGTATGAGTAATGTTACCATTAGCGGGCGCGCGAGACGCGCTCCTCCGCGACTGTCATGCTCGACTGAATGATGAGCCGTTCCGACAATGACGCTGGCTGACTGTAACAGAATCAGGGTCATTTACACGAGTCTTCACGAGAAAGGTCGTTTGTCCACAGCACGCAGTCGCCGTCAACGAGATTATTTCGGCGAGAAAAATGCTATCATATGACATAGGCAACAGTTTACATTTTGCTCTACGACACTACAGATCGGCGATAACATAGGTGCTAGTGCAATGTCGCTAGAAAATGAAACCTATATATGTTACATACGGCGTGCGATGGAGAAACGACCTAAGAGAGATTTAAAGCAGAAAAGTAATGATGATTGGATGACGATTTATAGTCAGATTAGATCCACAATCTAATCACAAAAAAGTCCTACCTTCATCATAATTAACCCTATATGAGACTTATAAACACCCTAACGTTTTATCTAGTAATATTAAGTATAGTAATAATATTTACAGATCGTAGTAAAAATTTAATTACTATTTTGCCTGTCTTAGTATTTTCAGTATATTATTCATTTAGGACACTAATAATGAATAAGTTTTTGTTAGTAAGTATTAAAAACTACCTTTTAACAGTTTTAATAATAAATGTACCCTATTTTAATTTAACATCACCACAAAAAAGCGAATCTTTTATTTCAATCGGGCCCAAAGCAAAACAAAACGTTGCTGGAGTATTTCTTTTCCTTTTGTTGAGCTTAAGTTAGTTTCGTTGTGTTGAAACTACGGATCTTTATTTCATTTAAAGAAAATACTTTTAAGCGACAAGATATTTGTCGTTGAATAAAATTTTATTATCTCTTTAAGAAACATTGTTGAACCTGAGGTAGATATCATTATATTTTTATAATAATTAAAATCTCGTCTCGTAAGAGTTTTGAAGTTCACTCGAAGTATCAAGATTCTAAAAAGAAATTAAAAACGTTGAAACTTTTTAGTCTAAACAAAAACCAAATACTGATAACAATGTATAAAATTTTATAGAAATATTTTTACTTTACCGTCCATTTACACACCTGAATGTTGAAACTTTACAGTATTTTTTGAGCACGAGAAAATGTTACCGCGTTTATTCACCAATATACAATTTGAGTAAATATATTTTCTCTCAACAAATTCACAGAAAAGAAAGCGAAAAATGTGTGATGTTTTATTTTCTAGTTTTACGACACAGGAGAGATTTACCCACCTGAAAAGGACTTATTCATTTCAAATTGCTTCTTTAAGTCGTCCGGTGAAGTCGTCTTAACGGTACTACACCAGCATAATACCACTCGAAAGTATATTCTGAACCTGTGGGAGAAAAGCCTTATTTTAGTCAGAAATTTTCCTTCCGTAATGAAATTTGGCAACGAACTAGTGATGAATGAGTTACGTCGAGGAAAAACTTAGACTTGCCAAGCAATCATAGTTTTGTTTTTTGCTTTAGTAGCAGTTTATAAGAAAAATAAATACCGATATTATGTTATTTAAGACCTACGAAGCCATTAAAAGAAAGAGTTTAAATGGGATTCCATTTGAAATGGAAAACAATATAGTACTTGTAATTACACTTGGACATAATGCAAGCACATGTCAAATCGCTGTTTTATAAGTTTTATAAGGTGAAAAACAAATAATATATTTTTTGTCAATCATCCCACCTTGCATAGACGTAGACCCTTTTAAGGATATTTTGGTCCGGCGTCTACTTGTGGGAGCGAATACAATGCTATAATGTCCTCGATAGCTCTAACTTACTTATTACTCATCCAATAGTAAATCAGGGGGTTGAACATGGAGTTGGCCATGGCGAGCCAGTAGAAGGACAGGTAGACGTGCTGGGCCAGCGGGGACGTCGTCATGTCGGGGTGGTGGTACACCAGCACGAAGTACGCGTGGTACGGCAGCCAGCACAACGCGAATACCACTACAACTAGCACGAACATTCGCACCACCTGTAAGAATGAGAAGGTTAAAATCGAACTGAAGGTAGCCGAAAATATTGTGTTGGTTCAGGATGGCCGGCCATAACCAACACGATATTTTTACCCGATTACGCCAGAAGGAGGGTTATGTTTTTCGAGAGTATGTATGTATGCATATATAATTGTTTGGCACGCTTTGCAGCCTAAACGGCTTAATAGATTTTGATGAATATGGTATCGAGATTCGTCTTGATAGCGCATGTGACACTGGGTACATAAAAAAATGTAAAAAATCAAAATGGCAGATTTGTGAGGTTCCAAATTTTTTTTGCCCATTTAGATCAAGTAGAGTATCAAAATGATGCCCTACCCTTTCAATAGCCATCCTAGAAATAAACAGAACTTGATATTTAAAATGCTTTGGTTCCTGCAATCGGGTTTTCTGTTTTTTTTACATTTAGTTTTGTTTTTTATTAGGTTTGCCGAATTGGGGTTCCCAAATGTGTTGAATCAGTATTAAACTAGCTAATGTAGCTAGTGCACACGTTAATTAAGTAACGGATTCCGCATTCAAAACATTGTGTCCGAATACGGAAAATAAATCCGTAAAAATTCAAGTTTGCAGCTCGCGAAAGAAGGAGAAAGGCAGTTTAAAGCGTAAAGCATACTGATCGGACGCGATTTACGGACAGCCGTAATCTATATATAATAATTGTACATTAATTTGTGCAAACTATAAGGCATAAGTCGCGGATGTTTTGTATGGACTCTCAGCCGCGTCTGGGATCAGTCACGGGCGTTCTTGTATGGGCTGTCAGCCGCGTCCGATCAGTTTATTGGATTTATAATATAAATCTTTTTACTGTATTGCAATTCGATAGTCTCAGGAAGGAAACTGTTAAGGTTTTAAGAATTATTATTTTTAGCAATTTTTTATCTATCAATATCTCTCTATCAATATTTATATAAGCGGAACAATAATTATAGAAAATTTTAATAGTCATTAAAAAAGTGCATGTGCAAGGATTACCTTGCACAGTACTTAACAAATCTTTCAACATTTCTAACTTTGCGTCCCGACTCAGCTCTGATCCTCGCAGTACGCGAACGACCAAAATTCAAATAAATAAAATAAAAATAAATATACCTATTGATGCCGCCACTGTGCAAAATCTAACCTAGACCGGGTTGTAAAGTATCATTTTATTGGATATTTTGTAAGTCGCCATAACGTGTCGCATGGATAGGTTAAAGTAAAAGCCTCCTTTAGTCATAGTCAAAAAAAGAAGGTTTAGTACCATTTTCCGTAGTTATTCGTAGCCCCTTCGTAACGCTTTTGTAGCTCTTGCGTAGCTTTTCCGTAGCTCTTTTGTAGCTTTTCATAGCTACTTTGTAATTCTATCGTAGCTTTTCGTAGCCGTTTTGCAATTATTTTGCACCTTTTTTAGACCTTTGTAACCCTTGCGTGACTTTTTTGTAGCTCTATTGTGGCTGTTTGAAGTAATGACGCGTTACACTTTCAGTACACAAACATGAGCTTAAGATCAAGTTAATATGCTCGTTTAAATATGTTTTAGGTTAGTCCTAGAAACTTTAAGCTTGAATCCCCACATCAGCTCACCAAACTTAGAAAGCTGTTAGGTTCAAAGCTTCAAACTTGGCGATCTTCTTACTACTGGGCTACTAGACAAAAACATTTTGCGGGGCGACTAATGACCGCACTAAGTGAAATTCAATAATAACTTAACCTTAATTTTTTGCCTTCATAGTTTGAAAATAAATAAATAGTATTAAAAAAATATACGCTCATCCCGCGAGGAATAAGAACATTTTAATCCCCCTATATGTGAACCGAACTTCCGTTTCTAAATGAAATAAAAGTTTTGGTGTCAATGACTCAAACGAAACATCCGAACAAACAAATTTTTTGTGACATTGACAATTACTACATACGTTCTCTCTCTTTTTTATTTTCAATAAGTTATAATTTATTTTGCACGCACTAACGCGCCGTACGCGCCGCATTGCTCAAGAGTCTCGCACATTCACTTTACGAAATGCAGCGCGTACGGTGCATACGAATGAATGAGGTATCATGTCATTGAGAACTCTGAAATGCGGCGTATAGGGTGCATAGGCGTATACAGTGCTGACAAATATGCGATCACCTTTAATGCAGCCTCTAAATAATCACCGATGTTTGATGTTCGTTATTCTGCACAAACATTGTGCAAGCATCCACATAATGTATGTATGTAGTGCTTTGTCAAATTGCCCATCGAAAGCCAATATCGTTGGATATAGGCGAGTATGCCCCGTACACAATTGTGCTCGCGTATGATCGTCCGTATTCGCCGATTATGAAAAAGCGCCATTATTAATTTAAGTTGTGAGTGTAAAATCATTTGAAGTTTCGCACAAAGGTTCCACGTTACAACACATTGAACAAGAGTAATTTCGCATAGGTAGCGTCGAAAAGCATAATATAATTATTGATAGACATCAACAACCTTTAACTCTTTACTAAGCGTAAACTTTGTAAGAAAAAGTGTATTTTTACTCAAAAGAAATATATTCCACACACATAAAGCATAACGATAAAACTCGGGTGTGTGTACATTTATATGTAATTGATTGTACTGTTGGTTCATGGTGGAAATTCATGTTCAATCTTCATGAAACACTCGTTTTCATAAACTATTTCCACTGTATTCACTTCGATTTTACAAACTTACTAGCTTTTGCCCGCGACTTTGTCCGCGGACAGGACGGTTTTTTTCACGAAATTTTTTATCGCCATTCAAGGGGATGTAAGAATTATTTAGAATTTTATTATATCCACTTGTTAATTATTTATTTAATAGAAATAGTTTTAATATTGATTTCTTCTTTGAATA
>JAOTAV010079751.1:0-12568 GCA_026546445.1 Cyclargus thomasi | reverse complement strand
AATCACTATATGTTTCCATACAAATTTTGAGGAGTCCCCTCGATTACTCATGGTTCCCATCATCAGCCACCATCATGATGAATATGGGACCTATTCGGAACAATACCCTATACAACAAAGCAAAAATTTTGAAAATCGGTTCACAGACGGCGGTGCTATGCGCGAACATACATAAAAAAAAAAAAAAAAAAAAATATCCACAGCCAAACATAATAACCTCCTCGTTTTTTGGAAGTCGGTTAAAAATAAACTGCATGCCAAATTTCAGCTAAATCGTCCAGTGGTTTAGGCTTCAGGTTTCAAGATCACTTAGTTCGTCAGCCTTTGAGTTTTATACATTTGGATTCATGGAAAATATTGTACCATCAGAGAATTTGAAACAAATGCAGATTGCGAATCTGAGTAAATTGATATAGTTATATTAAACTCAGCCCATCGCGACTTACATGAAATTGACATATTTCGACGTAGGTCTATCAACAGCTGGCTCTCTTTCGATTTCCCCCCATTATACACGTGAAAACGCCATTCTAATGTATTTAAGTTACCATCAAAAATTGGGCTACTAAACAGTGCCTATTGTTAACCATTTACTATTAACACCCTTCAAACTTGTTCATAAACATATTTATAAACAAGGTTCGCTGTCTCTTTGTCTTGTGTCGTTTTTAATATTCCAGAAAGGGACAGCGAAACTTGATTACTCAAACATTGCTTAAATATTTTCATGAATAAGGGTGTAAGATTATAAAACTGGAAGCTTCTTTGTTAGTTCATGCCGAAACTATACTGACTTAGAGAATAATATTCCACAAGATACACATATTGTCTACTCTTGGCAGTTAAACAAGCTTGAATAAGCTATAAAGCTGTTAACTCTTCCGCAAACCGGCACCTGCGTGCCACGTGGGGTGTAAAGGCGTGCATCCTGCAGGATTTACTGACTATTCACTCTCCTTACTATATGCCACAATATTGTTAGGCTAGTCTGACGGTAAGGAGAATCATGAATATTCGTAGGTGTGTGTAAGATACGGCGGACAAGTGTTGTTATTTCAAATGGTCGCCTGTCATTTTAATAGTGACAATGCCGACCGCTGAGTGTTCCCCTTTTTGTCACTATGCACGCCCAACGATGTAGGCACATGGCCGCTTTAAAGTTGATAAAAATTAGAAGTAACCGCGACTTTACGTTGTTTTAAAATAATCTAAATTAAAAAGATTAATTGAAAAAGTTAAAATTAAATAATATACCGATAATATTTTTCAATTATTTGTTTCCAAATGAAAACATTTAAACAGAACCCACACGTGGGCGAGACTTTGATTCACATTTAAAATAATGAAAACTAAAAATAAACATCAGATTTAATTAAAAACCTGCTTCTTTATTGAATAATATCGTAACCGACCCGCATCAAGCCACGGACAACCTAATTAAAATATTTCGCTTGCTTTAAAGGGAAAGTATCGACTTAATTATTGCCACAACAAAAATATTTAATACCGTGAATTGTGGCAATCGTATCAGAAAGCGGTCACCGGGACCAATTATGCATGTAATATTAAATGGTTATTTCAATTATTGGGAAAATATTTTCGCTTTTAAGCGCAGGGTCGTTAAATATTTTCACGACAGACGACGCATATTAAATCAGTCATGTAAAGGGCAGGCCACACTTTACAACACGACGCGACGCGACACTTCCATAGAAGTGGCCTCTTTAAGACGTCAAATTTAGATTTTACGAATGCAATAATGTAGTCGATTATATGAAAACAGCTCAACAGCTCAACATAGAAATAATTTAGGTGATACGCACCTCTTTGTGCATGTATATTTTACTAGATTATGTCCGTAACCCCGTTGCATCAAAATTTTTTACTTACTATTCTATCTCCTTAGTGTCCACAATATTGTTAACAAATCATGGATATAGTATTTTAGATGACGCCGGCAACTCCGTTTCGCCAAAATTCAATAATCGCGCGGAAACCGCACATTTTTCCGGAATTAAAAGTATCTTATGTATTTCCCCGGGACTCAAAGTATCTGCATACCAAATTTCAGCAAAATCGGCTTTAGCGCTTTGATCGTGAAGAGGTAACAGATAAACAGATAAATAGAATGAATGAAATGAAATAATTTTATTCAAAATAGGTAACAAGTTACACTTTTTGAATGTCAAAACTACGATGCCTACCACCGGTTCGGGAACGGCAAGATAGATAGATCGGCAAGAAGTGAGGAACTCGCTCGGGGTCACTTTTACCAAAAACGTAAAATCTTATTTAAAAAAATAATTTATCAAGTAAAAGAAATATATACCAAAGTGAAATTATGGATAGCTTGTGTTGGGATGAGATTTTGTATAGAGCCAGCATTAAATATTACGACCATAGACATCATAAGAAACCTTCAAATAAAACCTTCGAGCTCACGCATAGATAATAGCCAAATTGTCAATTTGACTTGATATAATGGCAATGTCAAGAGAATATGATGTGGCAAATGTTTTACACAAAATAAAATTTTTGGATATGAATTTCTCTTAAATGGACAAAGTTATTGAAGAAAATGAAGCAATAGAAGAACATAACATCAAATATGATGAAGAACTTGAAAAAGCAAAAGATGATGCAGGTCCCTCTACAGTCGACGACCTACCAGGATCAATTGACAATACTAAAAACTATATGAAAGGTATATCTAAATCTGAACACAGCATACAAACCTATGCATCAAATGCCCTACGGCTGACTTCCATCAGTTTTGGACCTTATCCTGATAACACTAAAGTAACCAACCAGAATGTGAGCGAGGGTGTTACATGGAATGAACTGAATAAATTTATTACATCTTGTTATAAGCAAGGGACAGAATCTCCAAAAACATTACCTGAAGCTATCCATAAGGTATTAGAAAGTAATGCGACTAGAATCAACTCGAATACGCAATTAAATAAAACAACAAGTCCTCCGAAGTTAGATAAACCGGCTCATAAGAAAAAAATGACAGATGGCTTGTCTGGGAAATCTGACCTTGGACCGAAAGATTCCATGTCAAGTATTGGATCAAACGTCTGCCGAATATGTATGACGAAAGGACGAGAAAGGTAACTTGGTTACGAATAAATAATATACTCAAGTCAAATACCTAAAATTTACCCCCTTATTTATAAAAATATTTACACAGTGTTTAACTAATCAAGGTTGGCAGTCCTTTTCTGGAATATCAAAAATGTCACACGACAGAAAGGGACAGCCAACTTTGATTAGTTAAACATTGCTTAAATATTTTCATGAATAAGAGGGTAGGTATTTAACTTCGTTATATTATAAAATTATTCATATTATAAATTATATTATATTATAAACGCGAAACTTTGTGAGTTTTTATGTTTGTTACTTCTCCACGCTTTAATGGCTGGAGCGATTTTGATAAAATTTGGCATGGATACCTCCATGACAAATTTTGCATGGAGGTATCCATTCCAAATTTTATCTGGGCTCTTTAGGCTGGCACTCTGGATTAACATTTAGACTATTTTTGCGGGTAGCACTGCTGGGCAAAACTAGTTATTTTAAAATATAAAGCATTTGCCGCAATGAAATTCGAACATCGAATAAATGCTACAGTTTGTTTTAACAATAACAAGAATTATATAGGCACATCCAAAGGTTAGCTGATACTCGTAAACCGTCGCGCTATACGTCTCGTAGACGTATCGTAGCAAAGAGCTACATAACTTCTACGTGGTACTACCGTAGGCGTATCGTACCGTAGCGTTCTACGCCTCGTAGACTTTACGTAGAAGATAGCTACGTTACTTCTACGTAGTTCTTCCAATGTCTTTGATAACTTTCATAGTTGATTGTTTTGGAAATTTTAAAAAGGCTTAATTGTAATAGAAGGATTTTGTCGCCATTTTACGTAACGCATTTTTTTTATAAAATTACCTGATGAAAAGTAACTAAGGTCACCCATAGACACTCGCAATATCGGATAGGCTGTAGGTGCGTTGGTACTGGAACTGCACTACTTTTGATAAAAAATACCAAGAACGTATAACAACCCAAACTAATATCACACAAATCTCATTGGAAAATAATATTGGAATCCGATTAGGATTGTGCAAAGCATTCAAAAAATTTTATACATTTAATATTTCCTGAATGTTTTAAAATATTCGATTGTTTTGCATATTTTAAATTGATATTTCATATTCAATAGCGTTCAATTTAAATCATACAAGATAACTGTTTCCGTTCATTATATTTAACTAGTTGTTGCCCGCACCTACGTCCGGGTGAAACTTTAAAAATTTTTCAAAAAATTTAAAATTACAGTGAATATGTGGAAACAGTGCAAGTAAAAAAATGAGTTTCATTGATGTTGAACATAAATTTTCACCAAAAACCAACAATACAATCAATTACGTATTCATAAAATATTCCATTTTGACATCATTTTTGAGTACTGCTCGGCTCCTATTGGTCGTGTCGTGATGTCATGTAACCTATAGCCTTCCTCGATAAATGGACTAACCAACAAAAAGTATTTTTATAATTCGGCCAGTAGTTCCTGAGATTAGTGCGTTCAAACAAACAAACTCTTTCTAAATTCAATCTGTATGAATCAGGGTTTATTAGTGCTCAGTCATAAATGAACCAGCTTTTAGCCGCGGCTTTGCTCGAGCGAAATTCGGAAGTTACGTAAATATATTAATTAGTTTATAGAGTATTAATTGTACAGACAGGCCAATTTTACTGTTTTATTATATGTATGGAAGAAAAGTACGGGACAAGACACAGCTGGAAGAAACTGAAATTGGACTGCTTTTATCTAGCAAAATACGGCATTATCTTTAAATATTTCTTCTGTACATATTAGTTTGATTTTCGAAATGTTGAAATCACTTATCGCGTAAGAACCGTACACTATTCCATAATAAAATTCCTCCCCGGGAGTCAAAGTACGTTCATACAAAATTTCAGCAAAAACAAACAGACAGATATATTTTTGCATTTGTAATATTACTATGAATGGACAGTATAGGTATGGATTTTCGCATTTTCACAAGATGTCCTGAATTATTTAAAGCTTTCATTTTCCAGATTGATATCCCCGTGCAACTGCAAGGGGTCCCTGGCGAACGTCCACCTCACCTGCCTGGAGCGGTGGCTCAACCAGGTTGGCAGGAACCACTGTGAACTCTGCGGATACAGGTATAAACATTATAAACTCTAGGCCGAAGTTACGCGACCGAACTTACGCCGCTTGTCCGCCACCGCCGTCAACCGAAAACGAGACTATCTCTGCTCGATAAAATCCTACTGTATGATAAAGACTACAGGGTTCATTTTGCTCTGCGCCACAAATGACAGCGACGACATGGGCGTTAGGTCAATGTCGATAAAGAATGAAACGTATTGCCTAGGTCATACAGTGGCATTTTAAAAGTCCAAAACCTTCTCGTTGACGGTGAAAGCCGGGAGTAGACAAACGAACTAAAAGTACCATTTCTATCTCGACTGCAAGCGTACGTGACAAAAATTAACATTAATACGCTAGCGGAAAACTTGGTGGGTACCAAGTTTAACTTTTTACTAAAGACGCGTAGATGTAAAAGCATGTTTTTTTTCTGTTATAGTCGATATGGAGGAGGGTGGAATACCAATTATATTTTTAAATATTATCATCATAAATCTTATAAATCTCATAAATCTTTCATATTTTTAAAAAATAAAACCCTACGCATACTACAATAATCACTATAACATTTTGACGATAATCATACACGTAATCCTTTTTTGTTTATGGTTAAAGTCCGAGATTTAAAAAAAAAAAATAATGGCCTGGTAACGAGACCTTTATACCAAATTATGTAAATTATAGTTTACTTAGTATATTCACGGTCGAATTCCGACCACAGGGCGACCCTTAGTACAAATAAAACGACATTTTATGACATAAGCAACAGGTTTTAGCTTTAGATCTACTCGCATCTTTAAATTATAAATCACTAGTTGTTGCCTGCGACTAAGTGCGCGTAAAATTATCCAGTGTTCACAATATTTTTTAATACTGCTCGGCTCCTTATGGTTGTAGGGTGATGTTATATTGCCTATGACTTCCTCAATAAATAAACTAACCAACGCAATTAGAATTTAATTACGGCCAGTAGTTCCTCAGATTAGCGCGTTCAAACGAAGAAACTCTTCAGCTTTATATTATTATAGACATATCTTTAAACATTCTCAAACCTTCGTCACCTACTTAACTAAAAGCTGTATTAGTGTATAAGCTGGATAAGCTATTATTTGGTGCCTAAATATTGGTATTAGTGTTTAATATAGTGCTTACAGTGTGCCAATTAGGTCGTGCATCACCGAATGCAATTTGATAATTACTATAACTCAATACGGTCGCGTTATTCAGTGGGTAATTGTTTACGGAGATTGATATAGACTAGCTTGTAGCTATTATAAGTTGAACCTACAAAAAATCTTTCAAATTCAAAAATTCTGTAGTCACATCATCATGTAATGGAGAAAACGATTTTGATCATTTATCAGATCGTGAAACCTAAACATAAGTATTTCAATGAAAGTTTTTTTGTAAAAAGTAAAGTGTTATTCTCATTGTGATTCATAGGAAAAAGTGTTGTTTGTTATAAAAATAGTATAATTTGCTATAATCAAAATCAGACTCTGAAAGCACAAAATCCTGTTTCAAACAACAAAATCTATAAATTATTTTATGGATTTTTTTTATATTATTAGACTATTTATTTCGATAAATAATATTATGTCATGTCTCACATAAAAAATTACAAAAATCATATACAGGTAATAATACTCACGATCAATTATCAAAATCATGAAATCATATTTTAGTTCAATTTTAACCGAAAACAAAAGACTGCAGCGAAATAATGTTGCTAGTAAAAATAAATGCTAGGTTCAACTTATAGTAGGCAGAATATAGACTTAACTACTTTCAGTTTTAGTGCTACGTGTTTGCGATTGATCGTAACGACAGATCGAAAAATATCCTTAAAACTTGGAATACGTTTGGGGACTACGTTTTTTTTTGATAATTGGGGGACAAGCGAGCAGGATACCTTATGGAAAGAAACTGCCGTCGCCCATAGACACTCATAACATGTGAAGAGTCGCAAGTGCGTCGCCGGCCTTTATGAGGCAATGGGAATATAAATAGAGGGGATTAGGGAAAATGGGCCACCGGTAAACTCACTCACTGAACAAAACACAGCACAACGCCGTTTCTAGCCAGTTTTCTGTGAGGCCGTGGTATCACTACGGCCGAGCCGGCCCATTCGTGCCGTAGCATGGCTCTCCCACGGCTATGAGTATCCGTATTATGTACCTGAGATCAGAAAATGTCTTATTGGTACACGCCTCCACCGGGGTTTGTGCCTGTACCCTCTCGAGTGCGAACCAAAGGTTACTTACTAGGCTACGGACGTTCTAAATATATGAAACCAAGGTGACACCAGCGGCTAGAGAAATGAAAAATAGGTATTTGTAATAATTATTGCTGTCTCTAACTACAAGCCGGGGAGGCCGCAGAGCGCGATAGAAACAATGAACGCGCGATGAACTGCATCTTGGATTGAAAAAACCCTTTGAAGAGAATAGAAAATCAACGAAGCGTTATGCCCCAATTCCTTCTCCAAAACTTGACCGATTTAAGTATATTTTTCATAAAAAGTTAAAGAAAGCCTTAAATTGTGTCCCTATATATACCTTCTTTTATAATGTAGCCAAATTTGTTTTCTGGATGTTTGAACACAGTGACAGATCTGATTGTTTTTTCAGGTTTTTGAACGTTCATATCTCTTTCAATAACTAGAGTATGAAAAAAGTAAACATAGAGACATGCTAATAATGACCATTAATATTCATTTAAAAAATTATAACTTTACCGGCATTATCCAGGGAGGAAACAGAAGACAATGTTTTATAATAATATATAATATCTATGGAAAAACACCACGTCAGTCTGGCCCTGTGCTAAGTACTCGAGGGACTTGTGTTACAGGTACCAGACGACGGTAATATATTTAATACTTTTATACTATACACATATTTAGGATTGTTATTATATGTCACACATATTTAATACACATTCAAGACCCAGGAACAATGAAAAACATTTTTTTCCTCCGTCACCGGGATTCGAACCCGTGACCCCCGGCTTAAGTTACCAACTGAGCTACAGAGGTCGTCAATTTTGTAAAAAAAGAGTTTGTAAAGAAAAACTGCTCTAGTGTCTCCTCTTAACGCACAAACCAAACCACTGCACCGATCAGACTAAAATTTTGCATAAGGTTAGCTAAAACTAAAATTTTGCATAAGGTTAGCTAAAACTAATATTTTGCATAAGGTTAGCATTAGGTTAAAGGGTTGTGATAAATTATACTCCTAAGTCCCAAGAGAATAAACTAGTCTGTATGAAATATATCTTATTTCTATCTAAACTCGAATGAAAGAAATTCGACATTGCGGCCCCGGCCTGTGTTACCAGTTGCCACGCGCCACTGAACCATGGAGGTCTTCAGTTTATAATTAAAAAATTAACCCTTAAAACATTAACATTTTTGAACAAGCGTTATAATCCGCCTAAGAACCACTCAACACTCGGATAATAATGGAGGAAATTTTTAAACAAAACACGTTTTTTACTTATTCAGTCGCCTCTTTGGTTTAATACATATTTTATGTTACATAAAGCGCTCTGAGTGGTAAGTCATAAAAAAATTGTCTTTTGTTGACACTTTTTAAGAAACTTTTTATATCAAGACTCCTTAAGCCATACTTTCGTTATGGCTCCCTCGTCTGTGTAAGGAATAAAAATGCTCGTCAAAACTCTAAACTTCTAATCCAGTGCCTAAAAGCTGGCAGAACAAACTCAACCGGAGAGCGGTGTCGAGTGCGAATTTTCCCATTCGACCATTAACGAGTTACAGCTGCAAAATACTATTTTAATATCTATCGATTTTTAACATTACATTTCATAATATTTAATACCAAAGAGATGGTAACATAATAGTTCGTGTTATGTGCACAATAATGTCCAAGTACCAAAGTAAATGAATATCATACCGAACACTTGGCACCAAATCCTTTGGCACTTCCCCACAATTAACGCCCAGTCACACGTTCCGACTTTCAGTTATCCAGCGATCAGGACGCCACGCTACACGGTGCTGCAAGCGCTCCGGCTGTGGTTCGGCAACCCGCGTAATAGAGGCCATTTGCAGGTACGCCGTGTAGAGTCACCATATAGATTTGGAATATGAGATTCGAAAATTTTAAACAGTAAAAAATGATTTGTTTTTTTTTTTACATTTTTTAAGGAAAATATTTGCATGGTCCGTAATATCTGACAGCCGCGAAATGCGTATGATACTACTTTGAAAAAAGTGGGAGCGTTTTTTGAGAAAAATATTTGCACGTATTCATAGAACAAATGTCATGCACAAGAGCAGACGCAGATAATAGTCGTTCCAGTGGCGTAGCGTAGGTATCGGTCGCCCGGAGCGGAAGAAAAATTTCCGCCTTCTAAGACAATTTTGCCGCCCCCTTAATTAGGTTTTTCTATTTAAGTGTACATTTTTTTAAATTTTTTTTATCAACGCGGATATAATTAGCGCTTTTTTTTATTGTTTTTTTTTTCTACCAGTGAAAATACTCTCATATTATAATTCCATTACAGGTAAGTAGCGAAAAAATTTGAAAACTGGCGTAAAATGTGTTTCGTTTAGTGAGCTTATCGGTGGCCCAACCTCCCTATCCCTATTCTCATTCCTATTCCCTCATAAAGGCCGGCAACGCACTTGCGACTCTTTGGATGGGCGTGATGGCGTCCATGGGAGATGGCAGTTGCTTTCCATCACGAAACCCGTCTGCTCGCTTGCCCCCTAAATATCAAAAAAAAAACGCAAATAAAAATCGCAGTACGGACACGATCTTGTTTTAAGAATTTTTTCGGAAATAACCAATTTTTGCAATTATAGTTCTGCAATTATTAAGTATACATACGGAATTACTAGAACTAGAGGTCGCCCTGTGGTCAAAATTCGACCATAAATATTTAGATCCATCGTGTAAATGAGCTATAAATAAAACTATAATCTATTTTCGATTTAATCACAGACTTCAATTTGGCATATAGGTCTCGTTACCACAGGCCATTAAATATTTTATTTAAAAAAACAAAATTCAACCATTATATCAAAATATTGTAGTATGCGTAGCGTTTGTAAAATAATTGGATTGGAGTGGTATTCCACGCTCCACCACCGTATCAACTGCGCTCTTTCACACACTATCTACACTTCTTTCTTAAAAAAGGGGTACAAACTTTTCCGTTTGCGTATATATTCGTCACAGTCACAGAATAAGTAATGAAATTTACCCCCCCCCCCTCAATTTTTTTTATTACTATAAAAGGATTAGAAAAGTTGTTATTTTTCTTCAAGTTAAAGTCAAAATAAAACTTTTTAATTTCCAGACATCTTGACAAAAATTAAACTTTGTTGAGCAGAAATCTTATATAACAAATAATAACTTGAGGAGGCGGTTAAAATTTAATACGAAAATAGCTGACTGGTGAGTCGGATGAGCGTCAAAAGTGACGTTCTTACTACGTGACGGTCTTCCGTAATCGTTTCTGATTGAAAATACTGTCAGAAACAGTCTCGAGAAAGAAATTGAGTTAACATTCTTGAGCTTCGACGAGGGAATTAGACTGAAAAATCTAAAAAGGCAAGGAAAAAATCTTATATAAATATGTATAAAACCATGGACCAATTATTTTATTTTAATTATATAGGTATAATTTCTCTATGATAAAACTGAGTGACTGACATATTGATCAAAGAATAGCCTAAAATAATATTTAATATGCAGGTAGGTAAAGGCGTAGGCATCAACTAAGAAAGGGTATAATAAATAAATTCTACTCCCAAAGGTATAAAATAGGGGATAAAAGTATGTATACAAAATCTCATTCACGCGACCGAAGCCCTGTTCAAAAGGTTATTTCGGTGTTTTGTAACTTGGAATTTAATTATTACTCATAATTGAGTAACTACTATAGTCTGGCTACTATAACTTGAACCTAGTATTTATTTTTACCTATATTATTTTATACTTACTTTATTTTTATTATTATTTCGATGCAGTCTTTTGTTTTCAGTTAAAATTGTCTCACTACAATTGGATTTCATGATTTTGATACTTGATCATGAGTTTCTTATCTTTTGGTTTTCTATGTAAGATATGACGTTATTTATCTAAATAAATAATATTTTTATATAAATGTATGAAAATACCACATTATAAGATAATATGAGAAACATGATTTTGAGATCAGATTCCTCCATCGGGTATTCAAAGTCTGATTTTAATTATAACACATACATTATACTACAACAACACTTTCTAAAATCACAATAAGAATAATACCTTTTACAAAATCTTATATTGAAATACTCGTGTTTAGGTCATCGTGATCTGATAAACGAATAAAATCCTTTCGCCCCTACAATTATTGTTTGTGTGTATCTACAGAATTTTTGAATTTGGAAGGTTTTTTCTTGGTTCAACTTTTAATAACCAGACTAAATATACATAGATGTACTAATACTAAGTACCTATTTTAATAATTGATGTACTATACATCGAAATAACATCAGGAAAAAGAATATTTTATTTCAACAAAATAACATTATTTCGACTGAAAACATGACGCACAAAATAGAACTATTCGTATAGACTAGGAGCGTAATCCTGATAAAATCAGTGGCCTTTGTCACCCCATTCGTCCCATACGATTTGCGGTCGGCCATACGTCTTCGTATTTTTGTCGGCAGGCCAATTTTTTTGTAACAATTTTCGAACGTTTCCAATCGTGTTCGATTTTTAAAAGGCCATTTGTGTCGCCCGAGTTTGTTTATGGTCAGCGGACGATAAAAATTTATCATGGATTGAAGTTCATGTGGAAAAATAGAATTTTATCATTCCTTTATTAATTGCCAGCCGAAAATGGTGTTTTAGGGTTATTGGAGTTTTATCTTGATGCACCTGTGTTGCGTATATATCCCCTGTTACTTAATAAAATTTATAGGACTAGCAACATAACATATTTTTTTTACTATAAATCGTAGAAATAGTAAAGATTCTAAATGAGGCAAATGAAAAACTTAAATTATTCTTAATGAGGAAAACTATAATATACTTTCGTATGAACATTCGTAAACGAAGACGCAAGTGGATGAAGGGGATAACTAATGTCTGGTTTACACGTATTAAATAGATAGGTAGTTAACTAAATTTTATCTTAACTTTAAATTATTAACTGCATGTAAAAAATTTAGTAGCAAGTGGCAAGTTAAGTCATTTAAAATTGAGTTAAATCAAATCAAATCAAAATCTTTTTATTCAAAATAAGTACTTTCAGTACACTTTCTGAACGTCGAGACTACGGCGCCAACCACCGGTTCGGGAACTAACCCGGCGAGAAGAACCGGCGTAA
>JAOTAV010079750.1:0-37524 GCA_026546445.1 Cyclargus thomasi | reverse complement strand
AATTGCTCAATTACTGCCTACAAACTAATTACATTTAATATTTTACTCAACTAAATACCTATTTTATTAAATTTTTTTATAAATTAAATATTATAATATGAACTGTACTAAACTCAATCGTCTACACGCTGGTGAGTTAAGTTGAAGGGGTGCGGGAGATGCGAGAGGGGTGGCACTTCGCACTTAACTCGCCAAAAAATAGGATTGCGTTCTATTTAAGCCAACTTAATTAACAACTTACATCGTAATTCGATTTTACAAGTTAACTCGCAACTTAATTAAATTAAGTGTAAATCGGCCTTTAGAGATATTATTAATGACTACTCTGTTATCCCTACTTCCTTGCTAATATTATAAATAGGAAATGGTGTGTCCGTCCTTTACTTTTGGAATACACTTTCAAACGATGTAGATTAACTATGGCTATTTTTGTCTTAGAAAAACATCATTTTCACAAAATATACGTAACTTCACGCGAGCGAAGCCACTGGTAAAAGCTTGTCTCGGATATTTATACTTTGTATTATCTAATCTATTAAATGCGTTAGAATGATGCAATGCCTAAATTAAAAAAAAAATCCAATATCAACTGACCTCTTTCTGCTTTGTCTGCAGGTATGTTTTGTGACTGCAGCCTCTGATCAATAACATATACCATTTCACAGCCCAAATTTATAACAATAAAGGGTGTAGCAAAGTGGGACATAATCACTGCAGTGTGTTGTCTTATGGGACAAAATGATAATCGACGAGTACTATGAAGGCCTTGTGCGTAAATTAACACAAATCGGCAAGATACAGGAGGTATCCCAAGATTTATTACAAAAGACGGACAATTATGATAGGGTTTTGTTCACTTATGATGTCTTCGAAAAATACTCGACTTTTCCAAAAGTAGACAAGGTGGAAAAATCAGAAGATTTGTCATCACAACATCGTGACCATGGCAACGAATGCTTCCGATCAGAAAAGTATTTTGAAGCATGGCAATACTATAATTTAGCGCTACTGTATGCACCTCTAACTTCTGACAAATTTTACTTGGCTATTTCTAATAGGTCTGCAGTATTCTATGAGCTCAAAAGGTATCATGAATGCATAAATGATATTCAGCATGTGCTAAAATATAATTTACCAGATTCCCTCAGGGATAGGTTGAATAAACGTCAGGAGATGGCCGAGGCTGCATCACTGAAACGAATGAACTTGAACAAAAATAATGAATATGATGAAAGGTTGATGTTAAAAGGAGAAAAACATCCAGTTTATTTGTGCTGTAGTTCCAAACTAGAAGTTAAATATAACGAAGAAATGGGAAGACATGTTGTTGCTAAAGAAGATATAAATGTCGGTGAAGTGCTAGCCGACGAGGAGCCATATATGCATTTGATTGATATCAAACAAGTTCTATTCTCTTGCCACTATTGTCTTTCTCGAGAGTTAAATTTGATGCCATGCGATAGCTGTTGCTTTGCAATGTATTGCAGCGATGAATGTAAAACACAAGCTCACAAGGAGTACCACAAGGTAGAATGTCCATTAATGGCAACCCTCATCGCCATGGACTTTACGAAAATCGAATGGACGGCTTTGCGAATAGTCATTAAAGCTAGGAACGACCACGACTCTTGGAGCAGCCTGTTCTCGACCATCGAACAAGCTGAATCCACCATCGGTACAAAAATACACGGACAAGTTAAAGTAAACGACAAATGGATTTATGATTCTAAATATTATGCTTCCATTCACACATTAGAGACGAATGTGGATAAACGATCAGTTTCAGACATATTTCAAAAATGCGTTACCGCTGCTGTGTTTTTGAGGTTCCTAGAGGAATATTCCACTTTCTTGGAGCCCACGAATAATGAAGATAAAAAGAAAATTAGGGAAGTCGTGGCTGCAACTCTCTTGTTACATATAATGACGGTTCCAACTAATGCACACAATATCGCATCGAACACAGCCAATGCTGATGGAAAGTATACTGATGAAGTCAACTTGGCCAGCGCTGTGTACGCCTTCCATAGCCTCCTTAATCATTCTTGTGCCCCAAATGTGGTCCGGTTCTGTACCTTGGGCAAGACGACAACCAAACTTTTAGCTTTGCGACCAATTAAGAAGGGTATGCAACTGTTCGATAATTACGGGTAAGTGTAGCTTACGGTAAATGCTACAAAATTGCCATTACACTTCTTTCGTTCTCATAAGAATAAGGACCTGTTTCATTGCTTCCTGTTTTTTTGTATCCATAACTTATAAACTTTTGCTAATAGATGTCGCTATTTGACGTCTACATCGCGTCTGTCTGGGATATCGGTAGCACGACGTGGTCTTTTATAGTTGTTTTACTTTCAAAAATACTTTTTACCTACGTGTGAAAGTTCAACTTGCACTTGGCCGGTTTTTGTTTGTTATCTTTACATACTAATCTTCTCCTGTCCATTTTCCAGGGCGCACCATGCTATAATGGACATCATGTCAAGATTACAATCCATGAAAATCCAATACAAATTTGTTTGCTACTGCGAGGCTTGCAGCAACAAGTGGCCGTCGTACTTTACATTTGGTCCCACGACTTACATGCCAGTCAACTTACAAAAAACCGTGGAAAAGGTAATGTCCTGGGCCACAATAAATTCACTCGAGAGAGGCGAAAAGAAGACTGCCATCAAAGCGTATGATAAGCTATGTAGCTTGTGCCAGGAATTGGAACCTTTTGTGCCATGCAAGGAGGTCTGCGACAGCCAAGAGGGCCTGAAACAGTGTCTTAGCATAATGGAAGGAGTTCTTCCACCCGGTCATATACAAACCATACAGTGGAATCCGTTGTCCAAGTAAGATGCTACAAAAAAAATGGCTGTCCGTTGCGTGGAGAAAGTTAAAATGCATGAAACAGGCACTCCACTTGACCACCAGTCGCGGGCACACGCTTACAGATAGTTCAACTCAGTTGTGCGCGCGGCCCCATGTGTTCGTGCGCGTGTAAATACCTAAATTTAATTCATGTGACAGTGACGCGGCAGGCGTCATCCGAGTAATAAAACTTTACTCACACACGGGGTCGCGCGCACAACTGAGTTAGTTCAACTTAGTTGTGCGTAACTATCTGTAACACAGCAAAGGGCCTCAAAGGTGCATTTAATTTTATTAAATGTAGTATATTCTATATACTCTATATGTATAAGATGTCTCATAACAAACCTTGCATTGTATATTACGTGACATTATCCAAAGATATTTTTAAAAATATATATTTATAATATACAACATCCTATTTCTGTTAAAGACTAAGATATATTTTGGATTTACTTTACTTTTGCGAAATTATTGAATTTTAAAAATGCTTGAAATTATTTTTTATAACAGACCATTTAGCTACTAACAATTCAATAATAATTAACTATTTATGTTACTAAAAAAACTTTTTTACTTTGGTGCTAATAACAAGGAATCTTATTCTGTAAACTAATTAAGCAAAACATTTTTTCTATACATCCTAAAGAGACCACATTTACTGATGCTACTTTTTGTGTTTTTTGTTGTGTTTTTCTGCGTTTGAAGTTTTTAAAGTCTAGATGACAAGTATTATTTGTGTCAATTAATTAAAAGTGTACTGACTATGATTATTATTTTTACTATATTTAGCGACAATGCAGTATTGAAGTTTATTAGTTGACAATAATTATTTTTTAATACATGTAACAGAGTCTGGTGCAGCGAGAGCTGAAACTAACTCACATATTTATAAAAATATTTAAACTGTGTTTAACTAATCAACATTCGCAATCCTTTTCTAGAATATTGAAAACGTCACACGACAGAAAGGGATAGCGAATGTTGTGATTATTTAAACATTGTTTAAATATTTTTATGAATAAGGGGAGTAAAAGTTTTATCAATATTTTATAATTAAGGGGGTAAAAGTGTCAACTCCAATACAATTTGTGCCAAAATTGTGGCTGCTGTACACTCTCGCCGAGACACAGCGAGATAGCTTGAGTGCAAGTGTGTAAATGGGTGCACTCGCCTCGTCTCGCCTGTCGCACTCGGGCGAATGTCTGGTGGCGAGACTCTCGCCCGAGAGCTCTCGGCTAATGTGTACAGTCGCCATTAAAGTGTAGCTTAGGTTTGCCTATGAAGGTACGCGCCGTGATTTCAAACGCACGAATTATGGCAAACCCTCAATTTTGTCGCGCTATGTCGAGTGTCTACTAATTATTTCTTGTTTCGAAAATTTTAAAGGCCTAAAGTTGATCATAAAAAAACGTTTTTTTTTTTATTTTATTGTTTTTATGAACAATGTTTGAACATTGATTATATTATAAGTGTTATAACAAATAAATAAATTATGCTTTAAATTTGCGTAATTTAAAGTGCAATACCTTGAAAAATGTTATTAATTTTCATTATATGATTGTTCTATGTTGTAAAGTCTATACTGAATGTTATGGTCTATCAGAGAGATTGTACCTAATTTATTTAGTCGCAATGGCAGTCGTCATCGTCAGGCAAGAATTGAAGTCTAATATTGACTAGAATAACGCCTCTAAATTACGTAAGTTGCCTATGGATCATTGTTCTTGATAGTACTTTAAATTTTAATGCTTACATATCCTTACAAACTTATACGCAGGACTGTTAGAGAGATTGTTATATGGGACTAACCTATTCTAGTTTATATTAATTCTATATTTGTGGAATTTGATTCTCAATAATCATCACTGTGTTATTATCCAATAAATGTGTATTCTATTTCTTTTTACTTATTGTCCTTTGTTAGAAAAACTGTGTAAAAGTCAGATGTAAATTTTTTTTAATGATATTGAGGGGGCAAGAGAGTAGACGGGTTACCTGATGGAAAGCAACTGCCGTCGCCCATGGACATCCGAAGAGTCGCAAGTGCGTTGCCGGCCTTTATGAGGGAATGGGGAATGGGAATAGGGATAAGAGGATTAGGGAAGTTGGGCCACCGGTAAACTCCCACACTGAACGAAACATACCACAACACCGTTTCACGCCAGTTTCCTGTGAGGCCGTGGTATCACTCCGGTCGACCCGGACCATTCGTGCTGAAGCATGACTCTCCCATGGCAATGAGCATCCGTATTATGTACTTGATATCGGAAAATGTCTCATTGTTCAAACCCTCCACCCGGGTTTGAACCTGCACCCTCACTAGTGCGAACCAAAGGCTTATCCACTAGGCTACGGACGCTCTAAAACTTTAGTTACTATTGTTATTATTTGTTCAGCACAAATAATTAACTACATTGAGCTGATAGAATTTACATAGTTATCATTTCCATACTTCCACATCCATACTTCTATGCTAATATTATGAAAGTGTATCTGTCTGTTTCTTACCTGTTTCCAACCAAGCCGCTGAACCGATTTTACTGAAATTTGGTATGGAGACTCGGGCCCGCTAATTTAAAATATTGACATGAACTATCAATGGCAAAAGGACAACTTCATGGAAATCTTATTTAGTAAAAAATTACTTCGATCAATAAATAGCTACCTACAACCAAGCCGGTCACATTAAGTAGACACTAATTTTGCTTGCGTGGGGGTCAAAAATTGATAATGACACATTTTTTTCCAAAACGTAATGTTTTTCCAAGACCAAAAGTAGCCTATGATACTCTCCATCCTTAGAGCGTGAAGGAAGGACAAACAAACACACTTTCCATTTATAATATTAATAAGGATGTAAAGAAACATAAGAAAATGTCTATTGTCAAATGATATAATGTCCTGTTTTTGGACATTTTCTTAAGTTTGTTACATTTCTTTTTTATTAACAACTGCCCTTAATAAAGAAATGTAAAACTGCCCAAGAAACATGTTATTTCACTTCACTCGGTCACATTAACTGAGTAGTTAATGTGACCTAGTTGTACTTATTTTCGTCGAAGATTATTCGGTGGTCGATGGAAAATGTCATAAATAACCTCCACGTTTTTGGAAGTCGTTTAAAAATGAAGCAATATTTTTTTTAAGTTTTATTAGTTATAAATAATTATTATTTTTTAACTATTTTATTTGGCGCTATCAAACATATATTATTATGTTAATGCTGTAAAAACAAGATTGTATTATGTTATTTATTTTGTGCATATTACCTTATTTACAACAAGTATAGTCAAGCTACTGTAATAGGGAAGATGCATGTAATACAAAATTTATTAAATGGAAATTATTATGATAGTGGGCTAAAAGATTTACAAACAGAATTACAAACAATCTCCAAATTCTGTTGAGAATTAAGTAAGATATTAACTTCGATTTTCTACCCGTCTCTTTCTCCCGAAACGTTATTTAGTGTGAACTTTGTATGCAGCTTAAGGACTTTGACGTCACAATCAATATGGGATCTCTCTTTCAAACTGACTACTTTAAAGATTTAACTTTGTTGTTTTCAATACTATTGTTTTAATTTTCAGTAACAATAGATTTATTTAAACAACTACTTGGTGTCCGCAACTTCGTTGCGCAAAAAATTGTATATCACGCAATAACCGTACATTTTCCCGGGTTAAAAGTATCCCATAAACCCCACCCCATCCCATTAAAAGTTACCCAGACCTAATAGCTATTAAACAAAAAAAAATTTTTCAAATCCGTCAAGCAGTTCCTGAGATTAGCGCGTACAAACTGACAAACTGATAAACAGACAACTTTTTTTGTCGATGTGTGTTCTATTACTGTTCTTTAGCACCCCCACATTGATTATTTTGTAAAAATTGATTTAGAACAATAAAAAATCATGCATATTCCCTATTATATCACATAGAATTCATTAGACTGTTATATAAGTATAGTTTGTTCGAATATCAGACATGTATTAACAAACCCTTTTTCGCTGATTTGTCAGATACAAAAAACAACAAGCCTCCTTATTAAAAAAATACATTTAAACAGTATTTAACCAATCAAGGCTGGTTGCCTCTATTTCTCGTGTAACGTTTTCAATATTCCAGAAAAGGACTGCAAATCTTGATTGGTTAGTGTAAAAACGTCACTCTACTTTCTCTGATTAAATATTATAATATAAATACTGTAATACAGATTGTAACAAAATAGTTTTATATTACTATATGTGACTATATATGTATGTGATTCTTGTATTATAGAGGTCACTAGAAAAATAGCAGTTCTGAAAGAGCATTGTTTGGGTAAGCGCAATTATGGGCAATCCTTCGAACAAATACTATGAAAGATTCACAGTTGCCGTCTCAAAAGTGGCACCGGCAAAACCGCGCTTAAGGCCTATGAGCTAGAGGGGTAAGTTTAACCTCTTATAACTAAGTCAAAACATTAAACACGTTAGCCAAAAAATATATGTTATAGAATTATCTTCATTCTTATATTACTAGCGAAGACTATTTACCTAAGCTTATATGTAGTTAATCAGAATAACATGTACCGTGGACATCGATTTTTTATAAAAAAAACTGTATAAACTACAAAATTAACCCGTTAAGTTAAAAGATTTCTTTATACAATACAACATAAGTAACACTATAATCCTTAAGGAGAATTTATTGTTTGTTGTTTTTATTAATTGTATATTAAATATTTTCCTTTAGCGGGGGGAGATTTTTTTAAACTTCGAGTGTATGGTCAAGGCCGTTGGCGTCTGTGTTCCCCTTATTGCCTTGTTCCGCTCCTAATCGCTCCGAGACCACTAGTGAGTTACATCTCACAATCGTACAAAAGTTAAATATCATTGTTTTATTTTTGTGTGTATAAAACCAGTGTCATATTCATATTTTATTATTATTATATCATATCATAACAGATCATATCTTAGTTATCATTATCAGATCATTGTATATTTTAGTGTAACCTTGGTGTATCAATAAACAGTTTTATCATTTAAAAAGCTGTTTCTATCAAGAGCAATCATCATCAGTGTAAGGTGTACAGACCCGTACAGTGTGAGATAGTCTTAGTGCCATATATATGTATACCGAGGATTTTGAAGGAAAAAAGTTAGAAAAAAGTTGCTCTTTCTTCGCTGCCAGTGTTGATAGTGAGCTCTATAAAAAGGACTAATTTACGCATTCCAAACTTGAAAGTATTCTATTTCTCGACAACAATATGAATCAGCTCTTACTAAGACAAACTTAAATAGATCGAAGGCACGAACGAAATTTTCCGTACGGAACCAAGACCTAAACGTTTTCGCTTCTTTGTAGGATTAGTAAACATAATATATGTAAATGACATGACTAAGCAATCTGGTGACTTCGCTTTGTGTTCCATATTGTGTTCCGTGGAGTCAAAAGCTTAGCACAGTAACAACATAGACATTATATTAAATAATCGGTTTCAACGCTTTATAAATAGTAATTAAAAAAAATTCTAGAAATATTAGTTGGGCTCGTCAAATGATGTTGTTGTTTCTAAATAAATAAATTTATTTATAATTATTTAATTAACATTCTTAAATTACTTTGATCGTTTGGTAATGTTTGGTTATGGTTTGGTATACACATTAAACTGCTTTATATAGTGAATACCAAACTATATATGTATTATACATATTTATGTACCACGGGAGAAATTGAAACAGAGCCAGTTGACAGGTCTACGTCGTTTGGTCGGAATATGTCATTTCCATCTAAGTCTAGATATGGCGGCTGGGTTTGATATAACGCGGCCTACTTAGTATCGCAATCTGGCTGTTTTAGCTTCCTTGATTGTACATGTTTATGTACAATCAGAGAAGTTGAAAGGAATACAGATGGTGGATCTAATTAATATGGTCGAGTTATATCAAACTCGATCGATAGATCACGACTTACACCGAATTGATATATTCCAACCAAATGACGTAGGTCCGTCAACTCGCTCTCTTTTAATTTTACCCATTATACCTATTATAACAAACTTGTAATATATAGAAAAAATATATATCTTGTAACAATAATGTACAAGCTTAGCAAAATAATTGTTCACCTAATTGTTATCTAGTTAACAATATAAATGATATAACTAATTTCAATAATACTAAACTTATTTTGCTCGACGTGGCTAGAGAGCTTGTATATTTGTTGATGATTGGAATGTTCTGTATGTGGTCCTCATTTAATACTGTTATGCGATTCGAAACTACTGGTTCTACAGGGCTATGCTTATGTGTGTAGTCTAAAATAGCCGACATTTCGTTGAAAGCAACTATCTCTTTAGGTACAGCTTCAAACATTGAGTAGCCATCTCCACCTTCAGCTATGAAACTCGATGTTATTAGATTGTATTCATGATCGTCTCTAATATCTTCTAAATCTGCGCACTTGGCACACGTGGCTTTGGCTTCAACGACACGGGAGCCAGGCGGCTTGGCTAGATCGTAGACTACCTTCATTCCAGATATTTGTAGAAATTGACCTGGTGTGTCTATGGTTCGCCAGTCTTCTACAGAATGTTCTAGAGCTTTTCTCAGCACCGCACCACTCAACGTTAACACGCAAAGATTGTCTGTAAAAGGCACCACAGTTATCCAATCCCCTCTCGTTAGTTTAAATGGCTTCTGTTCATTATCTAAAGAGGTTCTTATTCTTCCACCTTGTATCACAGCAATTGTGACGTTTTTGTCTTCCTTATAGTTTTCCTTTGTGTACAATAATACTGCGTCGCTTATCATATTTCCTAAATTACATTCCCTAAGTCGACATTGATCTCCGTCTAGAAATACATTGGAACTTCCGACCACTTCGTTATTTATACGATCGATGTCACTTCGGTAGATGTCAATCATTTCAAGAATATTAGGATCCTCCGGTATTTTATGATTTAATAAAATTGGATCTCCGGAAAATTTAATTATTTCACCGTTATCATCAAACTTCAGACGTAGCGATCCCATGTATTTTGTGTATGCGTAAGCTTGTACCACTAGGACGTTTCTACCAGATTTTTGAGTTACTATAGTCGGGTAAATTCCTTGGGGATACTCCGGCTTCTCTTTTGTCGTTGGATTATTCCATAAAAATGTGTTTGAATGGCCGCCTATTACTATATCTATATCTTCGACGTCTTTGGCAATTTCTAAGTCTTTAATAAAACCAGAATGTCCGAGAGCTATTAATATGTCAACTCCTTGCTCTTTGAGCTTTTGTACTTCTTTGGTGATAGCCGTCACTTCGTCTTCATACTCAATGTTATTTTTCGGTGCTAGGAAACTTGTGTCTGGGGTCAGATATCCAATGATACCTATATTTTTACCATTCACGTGCAAAACTACGGATTTATACAGATTGGGTTCGTTTTGTAGCTCTGGTACATTGTCTAATATGAGGTTGGCAGCGACAACCGGACTTGAAAGGTTTCTTATGAACGGTGTAAGACCCTCTATTTTTTCGTCGAGTTCATGATTCCCCAAACTCTGCAACAAAAAAGAAATATATTATACTAAAATGTCTTTCCCATTGAGTGAAACATTAGTGGAAAGGATATTTTGAAAATGTTTAAAATTTGATTTAAACTTCTTATCTATAATTTCCAAATTTGATTTAGTTGTATCTACAGGTATATAACTATTAAATATTTTCGATAGATGTCGTTTCGGTGATCGTATGAATAGCTATTTTAAGCGATATGCGGTAGCTAACTATTGTTATTATTGCACACAATGCCGTTACGGTTAAACCGAGTATAATGGGTCCAAGACTAATAAGTTAATTTTATATTTCTTATTACCGTAAAACTTTTGAACAGTTTTTACTTTGTTGCTGTATTTCGTGGAGAATAAACCAACGTATGTAGTGAAAAGTTTGGCATCAGCGTATTGCTCATTTTGTTATGTTTAATGATTGTGTTTTGGGAAATTTTGTTTATCCACTAAATAAATATTAATCTGCGTTATTCTGTACATTTTTTTTCATTTTGTTTGAATTATTTCAAGTGAGAGTCACATGAAAAGTGTAGACATGGTAAATACTATATTTTGTTTTAAAATATTCAGGAAAGTTCTGTTACTAGGTCTATTTTTATTTCTTTATTTAAAACACTTTATGCAATTGTATACAAAGGCGGGCTTAATGCCTTGTGGCATTCTCTACCAGCCAACCTTAGGGTGAAATAGAGAACGTAGAATAGGCGCATTCGTATAACCTAAAATAGGATTAATGATAAAATATATACGTAATAGACGATAGACAATAAATGACCAATAATATACCTACATATACGTAATATATATAGTATAAAGATAATAGAAATATATAAATGACAAACCTACTTATTATATTATACATATTTAAATTATAACAGACTTAAAAATATTATAAATTTAAATAAATTATATACACAACATATCATGTCATTTAAATGCTAACTAATAATTCGTCCATTAACAATTTCCTGTCGTACATGATTATTCTTTACGTTTAATATTTATATGATAGCTATTTTTAAAATAATATCTATTTTGTTTTGTAAAATCTTTGTGTAAAAGAGCGATAGAGCAAAATAGAGACTTCTTCAATATAAAGGCAACAGAAAATACCAGGGAATAATTAAAACATTTATTTCTTTTAAAAATCGAAATTAAGTACAAGATTTAACAAAGTCTTATTTTAATCTAATCTATTAACAAATAATACTGTTTATTAATAGGAATAACATTGTTGGTACCACGTACATAATCTCTAATTTTGGTATCTGTGCTTTATTTAACGACATAAAAAATCATCAATGACATTTGAAACCCAGATGAATATGCACTTTTTTAAAATCTAAGTTCCCAAGTAGATCTAAATTATTTTGTTTGATGTTCGGACGAAGTCAGATAATACTATTTATGGACTAATTAGAAAGTACTTTACGAAATTCAAACAAAATATACACAAAACTTCATTTAAGTTTATAAGATTCAAAAATATCTAACTCAAGTCTAGCATTAAATATAATTATCTAATAGTCATTAGCTAATGATTGCCACACTCGATAATGATAGTAACAAACAAATTAGTGAATGTATATGATTGGAATATGAATTATTATGTTTCTGGGTTCCATTTAAAATAACTAGTCTTCCTTCAATTTCAGCATATACTGGACTGCGTTCCCTCATATACATTTCAGTACAAGCCAATTCATCATATCCTAATTTTTTCGAAGGTTTACCTTTTAGCATATCAAATTCGTTACCACCTTTTTGGAGAAAACCCGGTAAAATAACATTGTATTCTTTCTTAGGGTTTAATAATTCGTAAGTAGGTATTGAGCAATTAGAACATCTTGCTTCTACATTCACTACCCTTGAACCTACCTTTTTACTTAAATCATAAGTAACCCTAAGACCTGATACTTGTAGGAACTCTCCAGGATAGTATAAGTCTGTTAGATACTGCACAGAATGTTCTAGCATTTGTAAAATAACGCTACCTTTAAGGGTTATGACAACTAGTGCACCCTCGAAGGGCATTACAGTCATAAGATCTGCTTTTGTGATATTGGTCGGCATCGTTGCATGAGCTATAGATGCTCTTATTCCTCCTCCTTGAACCATAGCTATTGGCGCATCTGTCCATTGGTCGCCTTTGTATTCTTTGGAGTAACGATATATTATAGCATCGGTTATTAAATTGCCTAAATTACATTCTTTATGCTGACAGCTGAGGCCCTCCAAAATTATCGAAGTGTTACCTACCACCTCTCCTGTTATGTTTGACATTTTTTCTTGGTAACGCTTCACTATTTTTAGAACTTCCTTATCCTCGGGAATGTTTTTATCTAGGAGAATAGGTTCACCCTCAAAGCGTACTAATTTACCTTTCTCATCGAATACCATTAATAATTTACCCATATACTTGGTATATGCGTAAGCCTGCACTACTGGTACCTTTACCCCCGACGGTTGGGTCACGTAAGTAGGATAAGGCCCTAAAGCCGGCTCAGAGTCCGGAACTTCGCCGTTCCATAGAAACGTGTTCGTATGCCCACCGATAACCAAGTCTAATCCCTCTACTTTCTCGGCTATTTCTAAATCCTTCGTATATCCGGAGTGACCTAAAGCTATAATTATATCGATACCGTCTTTTCTCATCTTAGCAACTTCCTTTTTAAGAGCTACAACTTCCTCTATATATTCAACATCATTTTTGGTGTTTAAGTATTTAGTTTCAGGTGTCAAATACCCTATCACCCCAATAGTTTTGTTTGATATATTAAATACAAACGAATTCATTAGATTGGTTTCATTAGCTAGCTCAGGGACTTTAGATAAATCTAAATTAGCAGCTAGAACTGGACACGTGAGGTTCTTAATGAATGGTGTCAGCCCACTGACGCCGTTATCGAACTCATGATTTCCGAGTGACTGAAACAAAAATCAGAAATCTTAGAAATTTGATTTACATAACCTTATCAAATAAGTAGGTCAGTGTAATACAACAGCATTGAAATTCAATTACTTACAACATTAAATTACATTTTAGTAGTAATAAAAATAAATAATTACTAAACATTTAAATTCACTATTATTTGACACTACGCCTAATATGTAATTATTGTAATATTTTAATAAAACATTATATTATAATAAAAACAAAGTTTGAAAGTATGCAGTAATAGAACCTTCAATAAATGCAACATTACGTATCATAGAATTGATAAAACTTTAAAATTGACACTTCAGTAAATTACATAAATAAAGATTTAAATATAACGACAATAATTAACCATAACGGTAGTATTGTGACAGATCTACTACCATAAGAAGTTATAGAGTCCATGTTATAAACGGTGATGCGTCCTTCTATAGCTGGGTAAACAGGGCTGATTAGTCGTAAATAATCAGCCGTTGCAGATAATTCGCTGAAAGGCAAAATTTTTGTAGGCAGACCGTTAAAAACTACAAAACCGTCTCCCCCGAGCGATAAAAATGAGTTCATCAGTATGTTATAATTTTCCGTTTTATTTAAGGGCATATAGGTCGGCACTTGACAGTCTGAACATAGTATTTCAACTTTCACAACTCTTTGGCCCGGTTTCCTCTTAAAATCGTAGGTAACTTTCATCCCAGATATTTGTAGAAACTGTCCAGGTGCTCTTATTAGGTTATATTCTTCTACAGCGTGCTCGAACATTTTCCAAATTATTGAACCATTGACCGTCGTTTTGACGACGTATTCGTCAAACGGCATAACTGAGAATAGGTCGCCTTTGGTAATGTTGAATCGGTCGTTGGAGTGAGCTATCGATGATCTTATTGCACCGCCCTGAACGATCGCTATTGGTGCATCGGTCCATCCTTTGCCCTCGTATGAAGATGCATATTTATAAACAATTGCGTCAGAAATTAAATTTCCTAAGTTACATTCCATCAAGCGACATTTGGTACCGTCTAGTATGACTGAGGCGCTCCCAACAATCTCTTCAGATATCGCGTCTATACCGGATCGATATTTTTCTATTATGGTCAAGACTTCGGGATCTTGTTGAATGGAGTTATCTAAAAGAATTGGATTTCCATCTAATTCGATAATCTCTCCATTGGAATTGAAAAGAATATGCAGCTTTCCTAAGTATTTTGTGTACGCGTAAGCCTGTACAACCGGTACCCTTCTACCAGATGCTTGCTGAACGTATGTTGGATAAGGTCCTTGCGGAGTTTCAGAGTCAGGCACAGTTCCATTCCATAGGAATGTATTGGTATGACCTCCTATTACAAGATCGATGCCTTCCACCTCTCTGGCTATTTCCAGGTCTTTTAAGAATCCCGAATGTCCGAGTGCAATAAAGATCTTAATACCAGATTCTTGGAGCTTTTTCATTTCTTCTCTGATTGCTGGTACTTCGTCAATATATTCTACATGGTTTCTGACGGCAAGAAATTTAGTATCTGGCGTGAGGTAACCGATTACAGCTACTTTTATGCCGTTGACGTTGAAAATAACGGATTTCATGAGATTGGCTTCAAATTCTAGGTCGGGCTCCTTTGTAAGGATTAGGTTAGCGGCAAGCACAGGACAAGACAGATTTCTGATAAACGGAGTGAGTCCAGAAACGCCGTTGTCGAATTCGTGATTGCCCAAAGACTGTAACAAAGAAAAGCAGGGATAAAATATTACACTAGTGTACTCAATAACATAAACTTTACATAAAAACCACAAGAAAGGAATATTGGTAAAGCGAGTAAATAAAAGAAAATATGACTCCATGAACAGAAAAAGTATATATTATAAAAGTGCATTGATACATAAAGTGTGGTGAGATCCCAAGTAATAGTCAAATAACAATGATATTGAGGATAAAGCGTCACCAACATAAAATATACATACACAGAAAGTCAATACAGTAAATGCTAACAAAGTTTATAGAAAACTTTCTGTTGTCCGCGTGAAACTTTATAAATTATCCCGTTTTTACAACTGCTCGGTCCTTATTAGTCGTAGCGTGATGTTATATAGTCTATAGCCTTCCTCGATAAGTGGACTAACAAACACAGAAAGAATTTTTCAATTCGGGCCAGTAGTTTTTGAGATCAGCGCGTTCAAACAAACAAACTCTTTAGCTTTATATTATTATTAGAGATAAAAACATATAAGAATAGAATAAGATGGGGTTTGGCATTACTACTTAAAATTTCAGACAGAAAATGCATAGTATTATGAGAGTAAATAAAATAGCATAGGGTTACTGAAGTTTATTATTCGTTATCTTTAATTTGCTTATATGTCTTGTTTACACGTTTTAAGCATATAAGTAGGTAACTAAATTTTAAGATATTATTTGCATGTAAATACAAAATTTAGTAGCAAGTTGCAAGTTAAAATTTAGTTACTACTTACCCAGATAATGAGAATTTTTTCTATTTTTTTGTGTTAAGTTGGTTAGCGGGGCTTGTCACTTGACACATTTGGACAGGTGCATGTCAGCACAATTTAGTTAAATTCACAATAGTAGTGGCGTATTCGGGTAAAGTTTTTCGTCTTGCTCCTTTGAGTAGGTATTTCAAAAATTTATTTCTTCAAAACCTCATCAATAACAAATTAAATGACAGAATCTACGACTTCTGTACGTTGTTTGTCGTTCATCTTGAGTCAACTAAAGAGCTTAACTACTTAAATGCGTTTGGACATACACTTAAAATTAAGTCACTTAAAATTTTGTTACCTACTTATCTACTTAATACGTGTAAACAAGACATTACACTCCGAATTTCTTCTATTATACTCAGAATAGGAAAATAGCGAGTAAAGAAACTAGTAGATACAATATATTCTTACCGAAAATACAAATAACCTTTAACACGGAATTCCTTTCTTTTGTTTTTTTTAAGACTATATACATATATTTGAGGATATTCAACCATAAATTTTGAAGTCCATGTGGAGGAGCTATAAAAAATTATGATCTATTCTCAATTCAAACACCGACTTTTTTTTTGGCATTACCAGGCAATTAAATTTTATTAAAAAACCGACTTTAACAATAAACAAAAGAGTATTTCTTGTATGATTATCGTGTCCGTGCCGTAGTGTGCGTAGCGTTTTATTTATTAAATATATCCAAGACTAAAGTATATTTTAAAATAATTTTGGCATTCCACGCTTCACCTCCATACCAACTATAACTGGGAGAAAATTCATTATTTACATCTACGCGTCTTTCATAAAAAGGGGAGCAACATTTTTAGTTTTTGCGCATTGCGCATGTCAAATTCATGTTATGTCAATGTCAAGAAAGTTGTATATATTTTAAAGTTTGTGAGTCTGCCATAACATTACATACCCGTGCGAGTTTTTTACGCCGGTTCTTCTCGCCGGGTTAGTTCAGGAACCCGTGCCAGGCTTTTTTGATTTTGATTTGAAAACAACTAAGTAAAAAATCCCATTCCGAGTTAATTTTTTTTGTTTTTTATATTCCCTACCTTTCAACCTTTACCTAGCCAAGCGTCACTGGACTATTCATGTGCGGATAAATATAATTTTAGTAAATATATTAATTAGTTGTATCGGATCGAGTTACGCTTTTTCTGTAGTTATTTAGTATCCAAAGATTTTGACTTGCGTTTGGCCGTAATTTTTATTAAGTTTTAGAGAAAAAAACATTCGTCGTATTCACAGCCAGTGTTAGTGCTTGCAGCTAGCTACACAAAGAAGCGGATAATATAATTTACCCATTGTAGATTCATTGAAAGATACATATAAAATGTTGCACAATAAAAAACTTCTAGTGGATAAAAACGTCGAACGAGTGCCTGACTTGAAAATTACCAATAGAATTTTTTGAATTTATAATTAAAAAAATCCTATCACTCAACTCATATCTAGTGGCACGGTCGTGCCACCGCCAAGATGAGCAGAAGCGAAGCAATGGGCGGAGCACTACCTAACCTTTTCTTATTTTGTAGTCTAAATTTCATGGCAATTTGGAGAAAAAGTTTTCCTTAGTGAAACCATAAAATACTAAAATAGCGCTTATGTCTAAGTAATGTGTATAAATATGTTGTTAAGAACTTAATTGTTAAATTTTCTATGATGGCTGTTATTGTTCTAAATAAATAAAAAATATTAATTAGGTTATCAACAAATACAAAGTACATAAACGTAAAACGAGAAAGCAAAATAAAACTAGTGAAACTTTTATTTCTTTATTATAAATATACAGTGTACGACCCTTATTGTTAGTAACATATTTTACAAATTGATGAGAGTTAATCTTTGGTAGTTATAAAATAAATAATACTTATAGCAACGATAATGGCAAGAAAATGTGGAATACGCGTTGTAGTTTCAAAAGCACTCACCATGATGTAAATCTTAGAGATCATAAAATGTGGGTTATATATTATACAAACATGTAAATAAGGAATGTGAAGCAAAGAATGGTCAAGGTGGATGTAACTGAGGAGGCGGAGTCAGGCGATGGCTCGGTTGTAGGTTCTGATGTTGTTGGTGGGACGGTTGTTGGTGGGAGGGTAGTCGGAGCCAGGGTAGGCTCAGCAGTAGGTTCGGTGGTTAAATCGGGCAATGCATCAACATTCTGCAACGTTACTCGACCAGCAACGTCTGGGTAAACTGGACTCCTGTGACCCATATATTCTGACGTACAGGTAAAAGCGTCGTATGCCAGAGTATCCCTAGGTTTGTTTGCGAGCATAGAATAACCATATCCACCATTAGCTAAGGAGAGGGGCATTATTATCTTGTAGTCCCTCCAATCATCGATTGTGTAGAATTCAGGAACGAAGCAACTCCAGCAGCGAGCTACTACGCTTACAACACGAGATCCTGGATCCTTTGATAAATCGTAAATGACTCTAATTCCTGAAAATTGTAAGAATTGTCCTGAAGGGCTATTTAAATTATAATCTGCAACCGAATGCTCGAGAAGTTGTAATAGCTCTGCACCAGTGACAGTAACTGTTACAAGATTATCAGTTTCCGGTAGAGCGGATAACAAATCGTTTCTAGTAACTGCGGCGGGTCGGTTGGCAGGAGCTATTCTTGTTGCAAGAGCACCCCCGTGCATGATAGCAATGGCTGCATCAGTCCAACGTTCGCCTGTGAATCTTACAGCATAATAGTGAATTATCGAATCTAGAACTAAATTGCCTAAATTACATTCTTCAGTTTTGCAAGTTTCACCGTCCAATACTACAGCAGTATTGCCAACAACTTCGGTAGAATCTATTTCATCGTTATATTTTAGCAAAATCTGTGATGCCGCTGTATCTTGTGGAATTGTCGAATCGAGAAGAATAGGATCAGTTTTGAGTTCGGTGATTTCACCTTCACTATCAAATAGAGCAATTACTTTGCCTAGGTACTTATTGTAAGCGTACGACTCTACTATGGGTACTTCTTTTCCTGATTTCTGCTTAACAATTTTCAGTGGCTCAAAAGCAGCATCATTTTCAGCACTAGTACCGTTCCAAAAGAATGCATTTTTGTGACCGCTTATGATCAAATCTAAACCTTCAACTTCCTTAGCGATTTCGACATTTTTGCTGATGTCAGAGTGTCCCAAAGCTAAAATGATGTTAACACCTTCGGATTGCAGCTTTTCAACCTCTTCTTTGAGAATAATAACTTCATCGTTATACTCGATGCTTCCGGCTTTATCCAAAACGTTAAAATCTATCGAGAGATACCCAATTATGCCAACTTTTTTTCCATCGACGTCCATGACAATTGATCTTTTAATTTTGTGTGCAGTATCTGACCGGACCTTTATGTTGCTGGTCAAAATTGGCGCGTCTAGATTATCTAAGAATGGTGCCAGCTTCGTGCCTTCAAAGTCGTTGTTACCCAGAGACTGAAAAATGGAAAAAGTACCATTAATCATTATCATGCTGTTAGTTATTACGTGATTAATCCTCAATGTTAATTTGTAAAGTTTCCGCCACCGACGAGCTACGACACAAAACATACAACAAAAAATGAAAATATTCGAAATGTGAATGATGATTATTCATTATTATGATGAGGGTTAATTATTATATTAGCGCGGTAAATAATTAAGTCAATTTAAATTTAGAGTTTTTTAATATTTGTTAGTGCTTTAAAGTTAGTTTTATGGTTATGTTAGTAATATGACTAAATTATTTTCAGCTTAAATCTAGATTAGGGTTAGTTCATGAGGACAATAGGTTAACAAAGCCGGTTAGTATCACATAGTATTTGAAAATTTCTAGACTTACATCTTTTTGTGTTGACGTCCTTCTTTTTATTTTCAGTAATACACTGGCATTTTAGTATTAATAAAAAATTTGAGGCTACCATTTTTATGTAGATCGCTTTAGGAGGTAACCTGCACCTTACCACACCCTGAACATGTTTGATTTTTCGATATCTTTTTATATAGGCTGTTAGAGGAAATTATATATTTGCCTTTATCAGTTTTTAATTATGTTTAAAGTGTTGGCTCAACGATCCTGATTCATCGTAACATTATAGATTCAGTCCCGAAATTGAACGAATGTAAAATTCATCGCTCCAAAAGGTTTCAGCGGAAAAAAGTTAATATTTGCGTCACGTACCGCTTTATTTGCGGATCACTAGCGCGACGCGCGGACATGTTTTTGACATGTCAAAGGGATAGATGTGTTTGTGGAATAAAGGCATACAGGTGTACTGGTGTTAGGGGTGGCACAACAATTTTCATTTTATTATAGAGTTTTATCTACCCATCACTTTACTACTGCTACTGCCCACTATTTATTAAATCGATGGTTTGTTGAGTGGTATCTATAATATTAATAAATATCGTTATTGTAGTCATTCAAAAAGTTTAAATAAAGTTTTATGATATTTGTTCTATTGTCTAATTTTGAATTACATATTTGAACTTTAATATCTACGGTCGTCAATAATGACTATATACTTTTACCTTTATTCATAAAAACATTTAAGTGATGTTTAACAAATGAAGGTTCGCTGTCCCTTTGTGTCGTGTAACGTTTTCAATATTCTAGAAGGGGACAGCGAACCTAACCCCTAGTTAAATATTCCTTAAATATTTTTATGAATAAGAGGGTTACTTATTAAGTGTTATACTTAGTTATTAAGCATTATTAAGCTATTGAGTTCAGCTACAGTAACATTAGTGCCAAACGCCATGTATAGGTAAGTGGCGTTTGCAGACTTTTGAACAATATGAAACTATTTACGTGTAAACCATCGATGTCAATTTTTGAAATTAAATAAAGTTTTTTTTAAGTTCTTGATTAATAATAAATCGTTATTATTTTCTTTTGTGACATAACACAAGATTTCCCGCGTCCTAATAACATTTCGAACGAAATCCGAGCATTGTCTAGTGCAAAACATTTTTACATTTTTCTGCGTTGTCAACCCTGTCGCTTATATACGCGGTTATCACTTTATATAACGGGTGATGCAACAAATTATTCGGTATTGATTTTCCGAGTACATATAACGTACATTCATAGCGCAATAAAATGCACACCACGAAAACTTCGGATATACTGCGGTCATACGTAGATGATCATCATTCATAAATGATATTGTCAATTATCATTTTAGTTTCTTGTAGTCTTGCTAAGGTCGTAATGTGTTTGTTTAAGACCTTTACAGTAATCACTCTATTATGTAATTAAAATAACTTGGTACTTTTCAGTCATAGGATGTTTAATTCGAAATGTTGACGATCCAAGCATATTATTATTTATGCGAAAGTGTGTCTATCTGTCGCCTTTTTCCGCTGTACCGATTTCAGTGAGCTTGGAGAGTGAATAACCAGGAAAGTGCACCTTAGGATTTTCCCCTTAAAATACTATTTTCTCGCGATAGACGATTTTCGCTCAAGACGGTTTATTAAAATATTTTTTTACTGAGATTTATTACTTATCAATAAATATTACAGTTAATCTTATATAACAGACTTTTTTGTATATAACAGAATTGGTGAGACAATAATTATACTATGAATTCTATAATATGTAACGCAAAATATGTGCCTTGAAGGACACCAACCCATTAAAAGGACAAGACACGTTGGTAATATATTTTCCACTATACTTACTAAGTTCCAAAGATAAAAGTAAGTAATAAAAGGCAAAATAAATTTGTTTTTATGGCTTTTCTAACAATGATCTTACAGCATCGCTATATTTCTTACATCAGGAAAAAATATACATTAAAGACAAATTCGCTGTTAAGATGGCTATAATAGCCATGCTATTGAGGTAAAATATATTATTATTTTTTTCTTACTACGACACGATAAAGGGCAAATATTTTGCTATTTCTAAACGCAATCTTGCAAAAAAACTTCAGTTTTTTTTTATGAATTATACAACCTATAGCTAGCTTTCGTTTGCGTCAAAAGATATTTTGCAGTTTTCCTTTCCTTTTTTGGAGTTCAAAATTTGCTCTTTCCAGAAAAAGTTTCTAAAATTTCAAATGTTTTGTTTCATGTATTTAACGCAGAAACATGAAGCGATTAACGCAAAGGCTCTAACAACGGCCGCATTCCGAACTTTAGAAGCACAATTACAAAGTTTCAACCGTGGAACTTTTCACACGTAGCTGAAGCGAAGGAACGCGATACAAATCGGAACTAGACATTACAACACAAAAGTACATGTCGAACACAGGAATACCAAACGGCAAAGTCGCTTTGGCACTTTGCCGTTTTTGCCACTTACAAAACTGCACAGACGTCACAAAGCTTGTCTTAGGCATATCAAAGGAGGTATGGTGGTTCATACCCCTCGTTATTGGTGTGAAGTACTCTTTAAAAGCAAATTACTTTTGTACGTTGTGCCAGACTTCCAAAATTAATTGTAATGGGATTGTGTATGGTGATTGAACCTGAATGACACCTTAGCTCTAGACATACATAAAGTATACTCTATCCGTACACCATAACTTCCTCAACAGCATTAAATTATATATTATATGCATTGGTAATTATATAATCTATTGTTTCAGATACTAGGCAGACGATAATGACTTAATATCAGGGTAAAGTTTCTTCGACTTTTAGGGGCTGTATACCTAGTTTCATCATAGACATGATGTAGCTATATAATTTCTATTAGGATGTGTCTAACGTAGTATCAAGACTTTGTAGTTTATTTTTGGCCTTTGTAGTTTATTTTTGGCCTTTGTACTTTATCAGAGAACTTACGACGGCATCAGGCTGAAGCGCGTTGAGGAACTCAGCAGCCACCTTCCACTTGTATATGGTGAACCAGGCGGTACCGGTGTAGGTATCTCCGGCGTTGAGGTAGAGGACTGGTGGACCTTCGCCTGATGCAGCGGCCTTACGAGCCTCTTTCACCCTGGAATTGGAGGTTTCAGATTGAGAGTTGTAGGAGGTGATGATTTGTCGTTGAAATCTTAAGCCATGGAATACAACTGGTATTGGAACACCCACAAAGTACGTCTTCATAATTGAATGAGATTAAGAACAGTCACCCGTAGTTGTATGTATGTCATAGTTAATACTTGGAACTTATTAAAGGTTGGATATTTATTGTTATAATTCCTTCACACACTCATCACACCCGAAAGTATCATATTACTTTGTTTCGTTACGATTATATATAGATCATAATATTCTATGAGTTTACATTGTCACTTCGAAATTCGAATGTTACCAAAATCACGTCAAAATGTAGAGTTGCACTCGAACAAAACTGCTTCCAAATTCGAATTGTTTGTGAACAACTCTAGTCTCTGTTCGAAATTCGAAAACTTTTGCTTGATTGAAACCTAGTATTTCCGTAGTTGCTCTTACCTCACTTCACGCCTAAGCTGTTGTACTAATTTTGTTAAAATTTGAATTAATATAATTTGATTCACGAGAATCACATAGAATATTTTGTATCCCGCGGGATAAACTGATTTTGGCGATCCCGAATATAGAAATTATTCGTTCTTTAAAGGGCCTCCTCCTTTAAAGAACGAATAATCGCTTTATTCGCGTTATAAAAGCCTCTGAGATCGGTGCGACATATCTTAAAACCGGCCAAGTGCGAGTTGGACCCAGCACGAAGGTTTCGTGGCCATCACCAATGGACACTCATGGCATCCGAAGACTCACAAGTGCGTTGCTGGCCTTTATCAGGAATGGAAATAGGGATAGTGGGATTAGTGAAGTTGGACCACCGGTAAACTCAGTGAATGAACGAGACACAGCACAACGCCGTTTCACGACAGTTTTCTGTGATGCCGTGGTATCACTCTGGTCGGGCCGGCCCATTCGTGCCGAAGCATGGCTTTCCCACGGCAATCAGCATCTGTATCCGTACTTGAGATCGGCAAATGTCTCATTGGTACACCACTCCACCGGGGTTTGAATCTGCACCCTTTCGAGTGTGAACCAAAGGTCTTATAACCACTAGGCTACGGACGCCTTAAAAATTGTAACGAAAACACTTGAAGGCGAGGAAGTTTCCAGTTCCTCTAGTTGGTGCTTTTTTGTAACTGTGTAGTTGTTGTCCGCGACTACGCCCGCGAGAAACTTTATAAATCAACCCGTTTCACAACATTTTTTGATTACTGCTCGGCTCCTTTTGGATGTTTTCCGGCCAGTAGTTCCTGAGATTAGCCCTTTTAAACAAACAAACTCTTCAGCCGTATAACATTAATATAGATATAGATGTTAGCGTAAGCGGGTAACTCACACATGCGCGACCCTCGGGAACCCGCCGTAGCACTTCCCTGCGTCCCTGTCAGCGGGGGCGCAAGCTCCAGACAGCTGCGAGGTCTGCTCGAAGCGGGCGTGCATGTCGTTGTTGTGAAGGATGAGCAGCTCGAAGTTGCCGCTGGAGCTGGGCTTCACGATGCTGGCGTGGGCGCCGCACAGCAGGAGAAACGCGAGGTATAGCTGGAAACCGATGGTCGGGATTAGCTGGTAATGCTAATTGTACATGATAGACGGAATGCAGGACAAATTCAAAAAACGTATGGAGTTTCAAAGAGTCATGAAGACGGGTCAAGATGATCGGGCCGTGTTAAGCTCGACAAATCCCATATTTATTATGTCCACATTGAACAATAGACATACATATGAACACAAAGAAAAAAAATAGAGTAGGGCCAGGTATATTCATAAGCAGATGGGGGCCTCATTTGCCTCATCATGAATATGGGATTTCTTAAACTATTATAAAAAAGTTGATAATGGGCTATATAAGAACAATGAGCGTACATCTTTGAATTTCCTTTTAAGGTTCCATACCTGAAACGGGCAAATTAAATCGAGTATTGGGTCGGTGATAGCAGGTGATAGTCTACTTCCTCCATATATACTCTGACGTAATGTATGTTATATTGCTTGATCGTTTAGGGACCACTTTATCCATAAAAAAAAACATTTATTATTAGATAATAAATGATTTTTATTTTTTTTTAATTTTTTCATAAAATACTTTTTTTACAGATTTGTGCATGGCTGCGTGATTGTCTCGTAGTCCACTCCACAAAACTTTTTACAGATTTTCAAATGAACTCTCAGGCTTTAATATGGTGAAGTCATTAGGCTTAAAAATACGGAAGAACATAAGCCACACTTCGTTTTATGTTAGCCATTTGTAGATGAATTGTAACCAAAAAATTGCGTAACGAAACTTAATGAAAGAACTCTTTCAACCTCCATTAAAAACTATACACTTTACAAAACCATGTTGGGTGTACCGACAGCAAAACACTTGTAGTTAATTTTTTTTTTTAAATTAGCCTTACACATCAATGTCTTTATGAATTACTAGCGGCCCGCCCCGGCTTCGCACGGATAGAATTTTTTTTTAAGCTCACTGAAAAAAAATGTTTTATAGGTATGTTTATAGGTTTTTTATTCGTGTTAGATTTCTTTGTTTAGTACAATTTAAAATTCGTAGTATCTTTTGAATTGGAATACAATAAAAAGTAATTTATAGCTATTGAAACAATCTTACTCAATAAATAGTTGATTTAGATACGGTAATCCTTAATACTAATGTATTCGACGATAAAATGGTCAATAAACATACTAATAATTTTAATTACTTTTATTCTATGGGAAAGTGGTTATAATGGCTAAAATATAAATGTTTGGTTTATATTATCGCAGACTTTTTGTAGGCATTATTGAGTTCTACAACTTTTCTATAGAAGTCAACTATACATCTCTGACCATTTATGCAGCATTCGCGAGAATCGTTAACGTACGGCAGTTTTTTAAGTAATGGTAAAAGTAATTTTGAAATCGGTCCAGTAGTTTTGAGCCTATTCAATACAAACATACAAAAATACTAAGGTTTCCTCTTTATCATATTAGTATAGATTGAGATGCGGAAAACGCTCGTCAGTATTATTATTTCAGATCAATCGGAAAAAATTAATTATATACACAAAAGTAAGTGATAAAACTTTGAGAATTATATGCCTCCCTGATACAGATTTCACTGTGAAAGTGGCAGGATTGAAATCGAAAAAAAAATCGTGATTTGTATTGCCAAGCGCCGAACGACATGACTTTGTCTATACAAATTCACCGCGAACTCTATATTAGGGACATATATACACACCATAAAGTATTATCACTTACTTTTGTTACACCCTGTATATGAAAATATCAGTATGTGTGTGGTGCAAACATACTGCTTTTACAGTATGGTATAATGGTGGTCCGTTCTTTGTGAATTAATAAATGAAAATCCGTGTCAGAAACTTTTCAGCTTATTACCACCGCTAAATTAACCGCCAACCAACTAACTCTCGCTTGCTCGCACTAAAACAGTACGCAATGAGAGACCTGTGTATACGTACCCCGATATTTTCGACCAATCAGAGCGCAGTGGCTTTGGGCGGAATTTTTCGAACAAAACTAGCAAAAAAAAGCACTTCCGCTCTTTTGGTTCTATGTTGGATGTTATTAGAGAACATTTTATAAGTATGGTAGGAATTTTTAACACGGAAGCATTTTAATCGGTATAAAAAGTACCCTGTATGTAAATAAAAATTGACGAACAAACATCCAACTAAACAAACTTTAACTTAACATCTGTATAACAGGAAAGATGTGAACATTACATCTTGTGTTGTATCAAGTTTTAATTTTGCAACTGTTTTGGCGTTTAACGAAACACAGCGCAACGCTTTTTCAGGTTGAGCTGACCCATTGGTGCCGAACCACGGGGATACCTTCCCTAGTTTACGGCTACTGAATGTTTTTGCTGTCGGTACCGGGGAATGAATAATTGAAGTTTTATCCGCGAGCACTAACAGACAGAGTATCCATCCATTTAGGTTTTATTTACTCCCCCGTCCCGGGTCCCGGCAAACACAGCACTTCGTGGTTCGCTCGAGCATCCCTGATCGGTGAATGGATTTTGAACGGATTTTTATATAAATGTAACTCAAATAACAAGTGGGTCACTATTTTGCAGGCTTAGCACGGTGACCGACAAATAACAAAGAATAGACAAGCTATCAGATTATTAGGATAAAAGATTTCCTATGTGCATCTGCCAATTGTCTATTCTGCCGTACAGAGACACTTTCTCGGTCGTCGTGCTAAGCCTGCAGGTGGAAATTTTTAGCTATGCACTTTTGTTGGCATGGGCAAGAATCGTAAGTTCATATCAGTCACCACGTGATTTGAGTGCTGAGAAAACATTTTAAATGAGACGAAGGAAAAGCACATTTGTAGCGTAGGAGTGGGAAATATATTTCATTTCGGCCCGCACTCGAGAAGTAAGCTGTTCTTTTATACTAGGGTTGTTGAGGAAGTGATTATGAGAAAGAGATGAAAATTCCTCTTCCTCCTCAAAGAGGAATTTCCAAGCGCAAAATAAAGGATGTGGATGAGGATTTTTTTTTTGAGTAAGATGATGCGGATGAGGAAGAGGATGATAGGATAATCTGAATACTAGCGGACCCAATCCAATAGTCGCTCTGTTTATATAAATACGAGTACAACAGTATTTAGGTAAACAACAATAACTTAAAATTACATTTTTAGTGAACCAAACTATGAACCTTAAAAGTTCCTCATAGATTCCTCTAAAATTGTGAAGCAATAGGGGAAGAGGAATTTTTTTTTATAAGAATGCGGTAGGAACCCAAAATTTTGCGGAACATTCTCATTATGAGAAAGAGGAGAAGGAATCCTCAGCAACCCTATTTTATACAATGGGAATGTTATGATTGTAACAAAAGTTTGGTAGAGGGAGTTGTTGAATACTTTAATGCACAGATAATCTAAAAAGGTCGAAATAGCTATATTGCAAAGGAACGAAGCCAATTTCAAAACAAGAATACTATGGGAATTAAATTTTTTTTGTTCGTAGTGACGTAACTGAAAAGAATTTCGACCCGAAGAACTTGCGAGCGTATATTGTAAAAAAGACAAAGATTGCAAATAGAGAGCTATGTAGTGAACAATTTTTCAATTAAACTAATTGTCTGTTAACAGCTGCAAGACCTATTGTGCTACATACATTCGCTAATTGATACACCTAACCTGATATGACAGCTTGTAAGATACGTGTTCAAGTGACACGGTAAGATCGCATTGGAAAATCACAAACGACTTGTGAAAGTTCTCTCTCTATGCGATAATTTTCAACTCCTGCGATGTTTATAAATAAACCAACAGACATAAATCTCACTCACATCATTCTCAATGTGAGTGAGGTTAGGTTAGCCGCTAACCTAACCTAAGTGTATTTTCAATATGAGTGAGGATAGGTTAGTCGCTAACCTAACCTAATTGTATTCTTAATGTTAGTGGGGTTAGGTTAGCCACTAACCTAACCTAAGTGAATTCTTAATGTTAGTGAGGTTAGGTTAGCCGCTAACCTAACCTAAGTGTATTCTGAATGTGAGTGAGGTTAGGTTAGCCGCTAACCTAACCTAAGCACTTACTGAATATGAGTGAGGTTACTTTGGCCGATTAACAAACCTCACTTAGGTTAGGTTAGCCTGAAAAACATAATATTTAAAATATATATATATTAAAACAATTTCATTTAAAAGTAAAAAAATATATTTCAAAACGTATATTCGTTTTGATATTTTCCTGGAGTTTTCTGTAAAGCGGCCTCTGCTAGGGTTACAAGGGTTTCCAGGATTTTCAGGTAAACGGTTTTTGCGTTCATAGTGAATTCTCTCTTCTACGAATCGTATTATTAATTTTCATTTTCACTTGTCCGGATTTGTGCAATTGGTTAAGTGCGATAGATTATCCTAAAATTAATTGTGCGAATTGTGCGATGCTTTTCTAATAAAGAGTATTAAGGCCCATTACTAAAAGAACATAATCCTGTCCAAAAGTGACGTAGCCGCTTGGAGTGTGTAAGCCAATATTAAATATTTAATCATTTTTTTGTATGTAATAGGCCGTTATCATTAATCATATTAATAAATACTAATGAGATTAATCACAATCATTTTTTTAGATTAAGAGATTAAGACTTACATGGAATTTGACATATTCCGATCAAATGCCGTAGGTCCGTCAAGTGGCTCTCTTTCAATATCCCCCATTCAGTACTCCGACGTAATCCAATTTGCATGTCATGCTGCTGCTCAGCGCTGCCACTTTCACAATTAACTTTACTAGAGGTCGCCCTGTGCTCGAAATTCGACCATAAATATTTCTCAATTCAATCACAGATTTAAATTTAGCATAAAGGTATTAAATTTTATAAAAAAAACAGGCTTCAACCATAAACAAAAGTGTATTTCGTGTATCATTATCGTGTAATGTCAAAATACGTATTGCTGTGTGCGCATCGATTTATTTATTAAGAATATACAAGATTAAAGCTTTTTTTAAAATAATATTGGTATTCCACGCTCCTCCTTCATATCAACTGTAACTGGGAGAAATTTCATGCTTTTACATCTACGCGTCTTCCGTAAAAAGGAGTACAAGGTTTTTCGCTCGCGTATTAATATATTTTAATTGTTTTTTATTTTAATTAAATTAATAAATATTAAGGGATACATACGCGCATAAAGTATCATACCTTAGTTTACACTCTATCTGTACATTACCAGGACATCATATTACGAACTACTTTTAGTGATATGTAATATTCGAATGACATGTTAATATAATATTTCATACTAACATTACATGAGTTGCATTCTGAATAATCTGATACTTTCCTTTGTATCACGATGCATAAATGAAGCTATGTTGCCAACGGCTCTTGGTGTGTTAATTAGGCTACCTGTTACTTTGCAAATATTACGGAACCCTGTAGTAAAATATTTTTATATTGGAATTAAACAACGGAACCCTTGGAGCGTCCGTAGCCTAGTAAGACCCTTGGTTCGTACTCGAGAGGGTGCAGGTTCGAACTTGGGTGGAGGCGTGTACCAATGAGACATTTTCTGATCTCAAGTACATAATACGGATGCTCATTGCAGTGGGAGAGCCATGCTTCGGTACGAATGGGCCGGCTCTACCGGAGTGACACCACGGCCTGTCTATTTTAATGTTAAAAAATGAATACCTAACGCAACAATAATATAACGTATTTACGCGTATGGTATACGTCACATATTTTTTAGTATCAGAATTCATATCTTTATATTAAGTAATCAGTGATAAGATATCGATTGAAAAATTAAATTAATTAACTACTAGCTGACCGTATATTCGCTGCACTATCTAATAGTTATGACTTAGGCAGGACAACGTCTGTAAGGGAATAGAGATATACGTAACCTTTATCTTATATTTCATGGTTTCTCTCATATTGCATATCATAATGCATATTGCATATCATAATGCATATTGCATGACAAGTTTACAATTATCTTCCCGATAGATTTAAAAATGACCACAATACTTACAACAAAATTAGTAATGTAATTTACCCTATGACAACATTTTCACGCCTATGGGGCACAAATTGTCGACTGCTAAAAACCGGCCGCCCTAAAACAGTCACTTCGCAATATTGCTAACAGCAATTCATTTTGTTATTTTTCTTGTAAATAACTACTAATTTTGCAAAACAGTTATTTCCCAATCAATTTAAATTGATTTTAAAGCAACTTTTTATCAAAGCTATCCATTTTTTAACAAAATGTACTGTAGAGCAATTCCTCAGTATGGTATTGCTATTACGACCTTTTTAGATCCCCTGTATCTACTAATTTCTTGGAAATAAATAAATGATTATTAAATAAATAAACGATGAATAGGAACGATCACACGATTAACGATCACCGCCGATTATCTACAGACTGCATTAAGTTAGGTCATTATTACACACGGTTTGAAAATCGAATTACGCACAAGCGACGTGGTACGTAAAATGTATAAAGGATAATAAAAAATATCGTAGACAAACATAAATCCTCTTCCTTTTTGGAAGTCAATTGAAAACGCTCCTCTCCATATATAGCTCATTAAAGTCAAGCACGTAGAGATTATATCTCCACTCAATCATTTGCCGATAGGAAAATACTGCAATATTATACTACTGCCTTTTCTAGAACGAACGCCTAGTTTGAAATTAGAATATTCATAACTTTGTGATTGGAATTCAGAATTATTCATTCGTAATTAGTTTTTTTTTTACATTACGCCTTATTAAAAATCTTAGTATGATTTGTTGTCCTTGTACTTTGTGATTTATTAGGAAAGGACTAAAAACTAATTTGGAGATCATGGATGTTGGTACATTGTCATTGTACGGAATTTGACAAAATGTAGAGTACTACGAAGTTTGAAAAACTATGTTTTACAATGCGGGAAAGAACTACGTCATTTGGTCGGAATATATCAATGAGATGTCAATTCCATGTAATTCGTAATCTATCGGCTGGGTTTAACATAACATGACCAATTTACTTAGATCCGCAATCTGGTTCTGTTTCCAGCTTTTTGATTGCATATTATACCGAATTTGACAAAATGTAATTTTTATTACGAAGTTTGATAAACCACACAAAGCAAATACCAAGCCACTGCTATACAAGTGGCAGTCTTGGAAAAGTAATTTTATTTTAACTTTTTATTTAGGAAAATGACTTTGCAATGCTTGCAGTCGCAAACAATCACAAAAATGCTCTATCAGCGACACTGAAGCATGTACTGAATGTAAAACATTATAAAAGATGTCAGTGGCATAGCCATGGTATCGGCCGCCCGAGGCGGAGGACAATTTTGCCGCCCCCTAGGAGAATTTTGCCCCCTTAATCAGACTTTCCAATTCTAATTTTACAAACATTACAAGAGATTTTTAATGAAATTTGTGAAAGTTACAGTGAAATTTACATACACACACCTTGTAGTCAGTTTGTATAATTCGATATAAGTTGTCTAAGCATTCAGGTTTTGTCGGCCTTCTTCTGTAATTAGAATGTCTTTGGCCGTCAGCAAAATATTTCATTGTTCCAATAAAAGCTGATTCATTCTTAGGATGTATTTCGATACTCATAATAAAATGTCTGTACATATTTTAATCTATACATATAATAAAACAGTAAAATTGACATTGTCTGTACAGTTAATATTTTTACAAACAAATCAGTGTGGGCCCCCAACACAGATTTTTGTAAAAATAAACATTTTATTAGGAACAGTAATTGAACACAAATCGTCAAAAAAGAAGTCGGTTTTGTCTGTTCATCTGTTTGTACGTGCTAATAAGCCTTTTTTTGTTTAAAAGCAACATACTTATATAATACTTCTTATCCCGGTAAAATGTACGGTTCCTGCGTGACATACAAATTTTAGCGCTACGAAGTTGCGGGCACCAACGAGTACGTTTACTAAATAACCAATGAAGAGGTTTCGGGTTATACACAAATCGACAAAAAATTGCATTACACGCTAAATTCTGAAAACACTAGAAAGATTAGAACGATACTTCTTACATTTTATAGCTATTAAGTCTTGGGCGGCATATACAGGGTGTGACAAAAGTAAGTGATAAAACTTTAAGGATCGTATGTGACCCTGATAACAACTCAGTGTTCACTGTGGAAGTGGCAGCGCTGAAAACGAAAAAAAAAAGTGATTTCTATGAACAAACTCATGTGGCTCGTGCGCTTGACCATACAAATCACGAAAATTAGTTTTCGCTTTCAGCGCTGCTACTTTCACAGTAAGCTCTCACAGTAATCAGAGACACATACGATCCTTAAAGTTTTATTATACTTACTTTTGTATAGAATACTTTTTATACCGGCAGAATGTACGAATCCCGCCGGATACAAGAATTGCAATTAGGCTTGCCAACTCCAAGAAAGGTCTTTCTGGGATTTCCCAGCTCGACATCATCACAGCAGACGTCAATATTTCCTGGGACTCGAAGTATATCTCTATGCAAAATTTAAAAACTGTTCAGCAGTTTGAGCAAGAAGAGGTAAGCCATTAATTTTCGGGATAAAAGGCGTCCCGCAAGGAGTCGCGGCGCGACGGTCCAAAACCAGAAGCGGGACTGTCCCGAAAAATTTGGGACGGTTGGTAAGCCTAATTGCAATCCAAAAAAGTCGACGTCAAAGTTAAAAAAAATATACGTGATAGCATATTTTTGCTCTCGACATTGGACAGTATGGTAATTAAATATATTTTTTATGTTTTCCTTAAGTAGAAGTAATAAAACATTTTTAATTATAATGCCATTGCTTAATTGATATTTTTTTATAGCCAAAGTACCCAATAAAAATTAAAATAGTCGAAAAACCTTGTAATATCAATTGTGTTTTTTGTTAAATATATATTGTGAGTTGTAAAATTTCGTCACAACTTTATTATGATTGTAACTTTGATGATTTTTAATAATCAACGAAAAATTTACATTTAAATTGTAATGTACTATCAGAATTTCTATTTATTTTTCAATATTTATGAAAGCAAAGTTGTCATGTACCATTTTGTAGCAACGAAGTTGGTCGTCATCCAGTAATTTTACATGGGGAAAGTATGTCTGACTGATTCTCTGTCAGTCTGTTTCTTCACACCAAAACAACAGCCCCCCTAGTCAAGTGGCAAGCGATTAACGTTTTTTCATGGGATTTACATATTCCAACTCGACTAGCTTACGTGAATTTTCGTTTGTCTATGTCAATCGTAATCGTAAACGATACTCGCTTGACACTTGTCTAGGGGGGCTGAACAGAATGTGCTAAAATGTAATATGGAGATATTTTTAGCACGAAAAAAAACAGGATTTTTTGTTACTTACAAATGTACGGGTTTTATGAAAATTAGCCCCTAAGCGAGCATCTCGTTTAGCCAACTCCCAAAAAGCCATTGCCGTCGCCCATGGGCATTTGTTATAAAAGAAGCGTGGCAAGTGCATTGCCGGCCTTTGTCATGAAGAAATAGTCTACGGTAAGGGAAGTTGGCAATTCGGTTAACTCACTCACTGGTCAAAACTCAGCGCAACGCTGACTCACGCAAGTTTTCTGTGAGGCCGTGGTAACTCTCCGGTTGAGTCGGCCAATTCGTGCCTGCTATTCAAAGCATGGTTCTTCCGCGTCTAAGTATATAAAATAACCGGCCAAGTGAGTGTTGGACTCGAGCACGAAGGGTTCCGGAAGTTTCCGGAAGAAGTTGTAAAAAAAAACTTTTTTAAATTTCTTTTGTTTTTAGTATTTCTCGTTATAACGGCAACAGAAATACATATTCTGTGAAAATTTTATCTCTCTAGCTGTTACCGTTCTTGAGATACAGCCTGGAGACAGACAGACAGACAGACGGACAGATAAAGACATCGATCTTAGTGATAAACGGGACCCCCGTTTTTACCCTTTGGGTATGGAACCTTAAAAACTATGCCAAATAAGTTCAGTCAAAGTCGGGCGACCTTTGCCGGTCGGATGACAGTTGACCCTTGGTGTCGTTTGAGCAGAACATTAATAGCTACGTTAATGGGGGTTCTACATGGCGGGAACAAACATCACGCAAAGGTGCACTTTGATGCAATCCAAATTGCACCCTCTGTTCATGGCGGACGGTTGAAAATAGCTATACTCGATGGACACCAATTACAACATTAATATCTAAGATGCACCCTCAATTCAATCTTACGCCATGAACTGAGGGTGCAATTTGGAGTGCATCAAGGTCGTGTTTGACATCAAGGTTTGTCAAACACGACCAATTACAACATTAATATCCAAAATGCACCTTCAGTTCATGGCGTAACATTGAAAAAGCATTGCATCATCACCTTTGGATCATGTTTGTTCCCGCGGTGTAGTACGCCCTTTAGTTTATTTAAGAAGATATTAGAATGTAGTTAATGACGCGCATGACGCTACTAGTGTTGCCTGTTCTCAAATAGTAGTCAATGAGAGCAATAGTACTGTTGTATCCCATACTACAGAACGGAGCACAGAATAAATAGTACTAGAGTAGTAGTAGTTTGTCTAAAATGTAGCTGCTATGCTAAGACTGCTGGATCAGTATTAGGTAAAACCATAAATAATAGTTCCAAAAAAATAATTATTATAAGTATAATATCATCAATTGATAAGTCATTTTAGCACGTAACTGTACTTCATAAACAAAATACGAGTATTGAGGGTAGTCGCAAATTTTTTGACAAAGCGTTCCATTTTGTTGTATTTAAAGATATATTGTGTCGCGCTATATATATTCTGGACGGTCGTCTAGAAAGTTCTTTTACGGTTTGTCGTCGTCGCAAGTCGGTTCGCGAAGATTTATTTTATATTTAAAGTTGACTTGAAATGGACATAGTAGAAGGAAAACTTATATTCAGTTCGGCGAACGAGAATCAAACGGCAAACACTACGGTGAGTTTTTAATTATTTTGTTTTCTCTGTGGATCTTATTTTGTGGCGCGGGGTCAATTGGCGTTCATTTGTTCCAAAAATTAGACGCTTTGATTGTTCTGTTTACTTTCCCACTGAATTTGATTGCTGCAGTAGGAATTTTAATGACCTAATGCTACTAGAATAATGACTGTCCTTTAAGTTGTTTTCACTTTGGTGATGTCGATATTACGTTCAGTTCGTGTCTTCTCATTACTTGCATTACTAATAAACCTTTTTTCAAACGGTGTCACACCGCCTGGCGCCATTTTGTCTTAGTATTTCATTCTATGCAAGATTGTTGGGATATTTGGATTTGGAATAAGTCTAAGTTTGGTTTGTGTGCAGATGTTTGTATCTAAGGCAAAATAAACCTTTCCCGATTACGACTGGAGTGCATTAGAATCGCGCATTCCGAGTAGGGGGGAGGGGGTGAGAGGGGTTGGGGGAAGGGGAGAGACCGAGAGAACACCCCGTACCACTCCCAACTTTAGGAAACTTACCGCTTAGGAGATAGGTTTGAAATTTTCATAATGTTGAAGTCATGTCACCTATTTTCAGCGTTTTTGGAGTGTTTCAGGCATTCCAAGGTTGGGGTTGTTAGGGAATGAAGATGTAAATTAAAATAATGAAATCCAAAGTTGGTCGATAGAAATTAATTTAAATTCTAATATTTTACTACATATTATGCATTCGCTCGAATGCTTAAATAACCCTGTGTCAAATTTCTATATAAATCTCGGTTGTTAACAACACGGTGACAACGGCGATTTGTTGCGAAGCCCCCCGAACCCCCTCTATCCTTATCCCTTCTTAAGTTTAACCTGCAATTTATTACTTCATTGACCACAACTTCGAATGCATAGAAGACACTCCAAAAACACCGCGAATATTATGATAATTGAAACACATGTAAAATATAAACTATGCATCTCCTAAACATAAATGAGGTGTCATTCGAAAGGGGACACTAAGTTTTATAAAATGACACCATTTCCATCTCCATCCCTGGGATGCTCGATTTTAACGCTAACATTTTATCAATCAGCATAATTTTCCGTCGGAAGAGGTTTTCATTGTAACGTTACTTATAGGAAAGCTTCTCCCTAGCGGACAGTATGGGTAGACACGGCGAGCCACAGGTGACCTTCTCCCCTCTCGCCACGCCCTTCCAGAGCCGCGTCAGCAACGACCTGCTTAACATGGGACAGGAACCACGGGCTGCTGATACAGGTAACCAAAGCATCTTTTTAAAAATGAGGTAGGTGATTGGTCCCACAGTATAGGTATATATTTTTTCTATTATCCTTTATTATGACGATTACAAACCTGCATGCTTCCTGGCAATTCAATATACTGTCAACAATTTTTCGTATTACAATGTCTTATTAGAATAATAACTGAATTAATACTAGTTTGGTTGTCTATGAGTGGATTTTAAGCATCTTAGTTACATTACGGAACGTCAAACTTTACGTATTTAGTGTCAGTGATTGCTGACTGGCTGGAACTTGGCTGGGAATAAGAGGTCATAATAACTCCCCTGTGCCTCTATGCACCCTCTACATGCCCGTTGTATTGCAGCCCCGGCGACATCGGAGATCGAGGATGTGTTGATGAACCTGCGACTCAACAACGACATGCTGTTCAACGACGATCACAGCAACCACAACTACTTCATGGGTGTGTAGCTTTTTACTCGATTTTGAATAAATAAGTGGTAATTTTTGGCAGATCCCAGAAAAAACTTAAAATTTAAAAATTCTGTTTCACACAATTTTAGTGGCTAAAAAGATTTCGATCATTTATCAGGTTATGAGACCGAAACAGGAGTACTTCAATATAAGTTTTAGTAAAAATTAAAGTGTTATTTCTAATTGAGATTTATAGTATTGTATTTGATTTATGACATACAAAGTGTTGCATGTCATAAATCAAATACAATGTAGGTCATTCAAAGTATAATTTATTTGCTATTAAATTATACATCTGAATTACATACTATAATCAAAATCAGACTTTGAATACTCGATGGAGGGACAAAATCCTAGGATTCTCATATCTGATATTTTCATAAATCTTTTATCAAAAAATATTTTTTTAGATAAAAAACATTTTATTTCTGACAAAAAAAATAAAAAAGATCATAAACTCATGATCAAGTCTCAAATCAAAACAAAAGACTGCGTCAGAATAATGTTGCTAGTAAAAATGAAAAAAATAATTATTTTTTAACAAAAAATTAAAACCGACTTCCAAAGGAAAAAACTAAAATAGTACAAAAGAAACTAAAAAGTAT
>JAOTAV010079739.1:0-12568 GCA_026546445.1 Cyclargus thomasi | reverse complement strand
AATTTTTCGTTTAAATGGTACTCAAACATTTAAGCAGCTTTCAGATATTTGAGAGACGTTCCAGTATTCGGCCATAAAACGCCTTATAATCTGATATGTAACACCATATCAGAGAAAAGCTTAGTATACATAACATTAAAAATCTCACACACGGAAAAGATTTACACGCACGTAGATACATCATAAAAGTCACTTGTACCCGGTACTTCGTTACTTTGTCAAGTGTCACAAGAGAGTCTGATCCTTGAGAAAACCCTGCTTCACTAAAATGAACTTATATTTAAAGTACGCTAGCATATTTGCGTTTGGTCATTCATACCAACATGAAAAAAAGCGAAATTTCATGAGCCAAACTTGGAACAGAACGTATTTTAAGATGGTTTATATACATTACTTATAATAATAATAATAAATTATTTCAAAATATGGTATAATAAGGTGTTACATCTATATATTAATACGCGAGCGGAAAACTTTGTACCCCTTTTAACGAAAGGCGTAGACTTAAAAGCATGAAATTTCTCCCAGGTATAGTTGATATGGAGGAGGAGCGTGGAATACTAATATTATTTTAAAATATGCTTTTATCTTACATATTTTCAATAAATAAAACGCTACGCACATTACAACACTCACACTACAATATTTTGACATGACACGATAATCATACACGAAATATTCTGTCGTTTATGGATGACGTTAGTGTTTTTTTTAATAAAATTTAAAGGCCTGGTAACGAGACCTTTATGCCAAATTGAAGTCTGTGATTGAATTGAGAGTAGATTATATATTTTTAGGCTCCTCAACACTACAAGGCGACATCTAGTACCATTAAAATTGTGATGGTGATGAACAAAGTAAGATTCTTATTTTCAAATTCAAGTACATATGTAATATATTTGGATGGCCTAAAATGTGTTGAAATATTTATTGCTTTATCGTTGTGAGCTATCTTCGGACATTTCACTTGCCCTACGTCTCTCTATATCTCTCTATCTGTATAGAGATACAACAATGTGCTCTCAGCAATAATCTACATAATTATCTGATGAAGTCGCGGGAACTACATTGTGAGGTACGGGAAGGGCGGACGGACGGACTTGTTTTTTATTAGTTTATAAATAAACCAGACCTTATATATTTTGTTAGCGTTTTTTGCGGTAACTCGGTCTCGAAGAAAATCGATTTTAATCGATTTATCCCGCGGGAGCATTTCGTTCGAAATAAATTTTCTGAAATATAAAAAAAATAATGAGGGCATCAAAATGAGGCTTTGTTGTTCTATGTTATTACAGGCTTGCCTTACATTTAAATGATCAGTGCTTTACATTGAAGTGTTGTTTGGCGTATTTTGAACACCCCTATCTTAATCCGACTCGCTCGAGTACATTCAAAAATCTCCTCTTGGGCTCTCCGACTATTAGCTATATATTTTTAATCAAATTGTCGTCTTGTCGGCAATACAAGTTTATTGTAAATAACTTTAATCTTATTATGGCTTTATTTAATACTACGAATAAGCATATAAACATAACTTGTTAAAAGCGATGATAAGAAACCTTTTTATGGTTTAATTAAAAATAACTTTATAATGTGCTAATTCGACCTAATAACGACTTAAGATAAGACGATATATGTATTTATAACTTGTTAATATACCTGTTAATGGTGGAAGAAGTGAATCACTAACATTTTATATTTATCAGCTCTAAATATTTTGAACATAATCGGAGACATACCACGAATAACTAACATTTTACAACTTTCGTGTAAATACTAATTTTTTACTATAAAATTGCAAGAAATCTTGTAAATTTCCCATATAATTTTTAATAAATCTTGTGAATTAGCGATTACATTATCTAGCTTGTCTATCTATACTTCAATATTGCTATACATCAAATACACATTATTTTAATAAAAAAATCGCTCTTAAAACGTTCTATTACGTAAAAATTCGATAGTTTTTTTTTTATTTTAGTTACCCGCTTCTTCAACTTATGTCTTCATTTAACAGTGTTTAACTAATCAAGATTCACAGTCTCTTTCTGGAATATCGAAAACGTCACACGACAGAAACGGACTGCTTAAATATTTTTATGAATAAAAGAGTAAGCAAGTAAATATTATTTTAGCAAAACGAATTGCAATATTATAAGGTGTGTCTTTGGTAGATTATTATTAGATACTTTCTTTGGACGAAAATGTAATGACTTACGGACGCGACTGACAGCTGCGAAATAGATAATAATTGTACATTGAAGTGTGCAAGCTATAAGGCGTAAGTCGCGGACGTTTTGTATGGGCTGTCAGCCTCGTCTGAAGCCAGTGGCGGACGTTTTCGTATGGGCTGTCAGTCACGTCCGATCAGATTGTTTTCAGCTTCATCGGACGGACACACTGTCCTTTATATTAATCTACGTCTATGATATTCTTCGCGAAAGAAAGCATCTTTTTTTATGTTTTAATGGACAACTCGAAACTGCCATGTATGTCTTTGGCAGAGTCGAGTTTTGGGTTTTAACTCATGAAGTCGTAAGAATGAAATTAAAATTCGTGATTATCGATTCGTTTCGCTCGGTCATTCGGTCCTGATCAAATATTGTTTTTAAAATAAACGCTTGATGATGGCTATAATATATTAGTTTGTACGGCTATTATGTTTATGATTGGGAAATAAATTTAAAAAGTAATGCAAATATTCGATGAACCATATTAGAGAATCGAGAGGAAACAAAATGAGCTGTTTTTAATTTAATAAAATAATAAACTGCGTAAATAATAATCAATGATTTTATTCATAATATTTTTATTTTTATTTTTTACAGCTTTAACCTTGTAGCACATTCCTTAATCATATAATGAATGGCTTTTAAATAAAGAAAAAAACGTAGCGAGATTAAAAATATATCAACTCGTTATTTGAAACCACGTGATGGTCCCATTTTGATGCGGTTTTGGGGATTTTGAGTCTTTAACATCAAAGGCTTGGATTTTTAAACGTAAAAAAAGGATGTAGCTCTTTTTAAATGATATTTAGGGGGCAAGTAAGCATACGGGTTGATGGAAAGCAACGGCCGTCGCCCATGAACATTCGTAACACCCTAAGAGTCTCAAGTGCGTTGCCGGCCTTCATGAAGGAATAGGGATGAGGGAAGTTTCGCCACCGGTAAACTCACACACTGAACGAAACACAGCAAAACGCCGATTCACTCCAGTTTTCTGTGAGGCCGTGGTATCACTCCGGTCGGGCCGATCCATTCGCGCCTCATCTCTCCTACGGTACAATCTCTTTATACTTATATCTACTATTACTTGTTAAAAAAAACACAACACCGGCACGCCGTTAGCAATTGATTTTAAGATTAATATCTTGTCTTTCATCACATCGGCATATAATGGCGACCGGTTACAAATTCACGTCTACCCGATACCCGATGGCAGATATCAACCTGTCCGCTGTCGTGGCGCGCACCTGTTTTAATCGATGCCGATAAATATTCACCAACTAGATGGCGCCAGTAACTTCGTTGCGCGAAAATTTTTATGTCACGTGGGAACCGTTCATTTTTCGGCATAAAAAGTATCCTTTATGTTGTGAATTGTGTGTGTGAATTTAAACAAATCTTTTTTAAGAGCTATTAGCTCAGCTCTTAAAAAAGATTTGTTTAAATCCGTCCAGTAGTTCCGAAGATTAGAGCGTACAAACAGTCAACAATGATTATTTTGTAAAAATACTAAATGCACAGACACGCCAATTTTACTGTTTTATTATATGTAGATTATACACACTACTGCACAATGACAGGGTAGCAAAAAGTATAGCCTCTAATGAATTCGCTCAAGATTGGCGGTATAGTTTATTAACCCTCTGTAAAAAATCGCTTATTTCCAAATAGCGATGAGTGAGCTTATAACGGAGAACAAACTTTTTTTTCCTTTTTTCCTATTCCCTTAATTAAGACGATTCCTTCCCGGCAAGTGGCAACGCACTTCCAACTCTGGTGATGATGCGGAAGACTTTCTCTTTCCTTCCTTCCTTTCCTTTCTTTCAAACGGGCCGCTTACCCCGTATACATTTTTCATGTATGTTGCCTGTTTCACCGTTGACTAAATAAGTTTCTGATAGGTACAATTTTATTTAAAGATTCTACATACAACATCTGTCAAAAAAAGGTTTGGATAGGCCGTCCGAAACTATAGACGGTGAAACAGGCCATAAAAGTCATTATCACTATTTACTTCGTAACAATGATATTGAAAACAAGATGGCGGGCGGTATTCCGCGAACGGCGAAACTCGTGTTAGCTTTCGAATGTCGGGCGCGCAAGTTTTTGTGCCCGCGGCCAATTCTACTTTCTACCACCATAAAAGAAAAAATAAGGTATGCTTTGGTATTTTACTTTGTACCTATCTAGTAATGCCATAGTAAACTGACGAAAATTATCGTATTTCTGGAACTTGGTTATAAGTGAAAAGCAATGATTTCCAAATGAAGGTAGTCTGAAAATTCACAATTAAAAAGAACATAATGTATTGTACGGTCGAATTGAGAATCCTCTTTTTCGGAAGTCGGTTAAAAAAAGATATATAGTAGAACCTCGATGAGTTAAAGTCCAAGCGAAACGAAAATTAAGTTATAGAGGTTTTAAGTTATCAAGGGTCTACATTAGATCTCTAACATCATTCCATTATTCACTGGTTCTATAGTATTTAATTTATCGGTATGTGTGAGTGTTATTAATTTCTTTTTGAAGTCATTTTAAAAAAGTTTTATCATACAGTAGCTGGAATATCGATATTTACATGAGAGTTATCAAAAACTTATGATCCAAATAAGCCGTTGTCTTTAGCCTAGCTATCACAAAAAAAACTTAGTTCAAGAAGCAAATAATAGGTGACAATAATTATTTACCTGAAAATTGAGCTAGTGAACACGTGGAAGCAATAAAAATATACACCTGTTTTGCACACTTTTTTAAAATGACTCATTAACAAAGAATTTTTTAAGTTATTAAGGTTGTGGAATCATTTTTTTAAGTTACTGAGTGCCAGACACTATTTATTGAAGGTATAGAGGTTGCGTATTTTATTTAAATTGTAAAGGTTTTGGGCACTGATGGGAAGGGGATGTATAATTTTTTCAAGTTTAAGTTATCGAGTTTAAAACAAACGAACTGCCAGACATGCCCTTGTGTCAGCCCACAGGTAGTCACGTTTTTGAGGGAGGGGTCTAAAAACATGAGATTTGTGTGTCGTACTTTATGGATGGTCCCTTACGTAAAATTTTTCCCTAAACGGACTGTATTATTTAGTGGTTGAATCTGCTTGATCTATTCTGTATTAAGGCGGAAGATGTTGGTTAGAATACAATGCCACTTTCTACTGCACTCACACAGATTTCTTTCTTTGTTGAATGCAGTTTGTTATCTAGTTAGCGACTCAAAGGACATTTGTTAACTATTCAGGCCTAGGGTTACGAGATGAAAAATTTCGATTTTTGATTTCCATCCAAAAATCTTGAGAGATTTTTTGCAGATATTTTTTTTTATCCATACATCTTAAAAACGTAACGCATTTTGTTTTCAATCTAAAAAAGTCAAGATTTGCCAAGTCCTGCCGGCCGCAAGCCTGGGAAAAGGTAAAAAGTCCTGAGATCTCAGGCCAAATCCTGAGATATGGTAACCGAACCGAATACGGAGCGTTATAAATTCTAGTAGTATAAGAAATTTCAAAGTTCGTTCTAGAACGTCAGTATCTGATCTTACTCGTCTTATCGTATCTTACTAATATTATAAGCCCGAAAGTTTGTGTAGTACATTTGTTACTTTTTCGTGTTGAATGGCTGGAGTGATTTCGATAAAACTGGCATTGAAAACACATGCTACATTCTTTCACTCTGTGTGTCAAAGTCCACGCGAGCGGAGCCGCAGGAAAAGCTAGTTTTATCATAATTGAAGACAGGCGTGGATGAATCAGATAACTAACATTTTAGAACCTTCGAGTATACACAAATTTTTTGCCATAAAATTTTGACAAATCTTGTAACTGAGTGTATCTAGCTATACCTCAAAACCACATTATTTTAATTACAAATATTTTTAATTACAAAATAGGGTCAAAAAGCGTCCATTGACGCAAAAATCCAGTTTTTAAAAATATGTTAGTTATCTACTTCAAGAAGACATAAGTGGAAACGTATGTCTTCAGATCAAAGTTCTTTCTAGAACGACAACAAAAACGTGGCAGACACTTTTACGGCTACCTTTACCTTTACGAAACTACTATAGTTTTGTAATATTATTGCCATATAGACCAAAGTATAAGTACCAATAAAATAAAAAAAAGCTTTCACGAGCAATCGCGAACATTATTTCGCAATAAATAAACAGAAACAACACTTGAAGTGAAATTGTCGATTGAGTCTTCACGGTACGCTCGGTCCGGTGCAATTTGCGATTTGCTGGAAAGCGAAACGGTCAAGTGTCAAATGTGTGTGTCACACACCGAAGACTACAAAGATACTAGCTCTACCATAGGTTTAAAATAATATCATTTATTCCATAACGACCAGGTAAATTTTTAGTATGGCAACTTTTACAGCGCTTCTAGGGGTCACTTGCGGAACTAAAATTGCCATACTAAAAATTTCGTAGTCGCTATAATCGAGTACCGATACATACTTTACTTCATAATACCAGAAGAGCTACTGCCCGGTGCTTGGTGCTCCGGTCGAGCAGCTTTTACACAAAATGATACCACGAACTCACAGAAAACTGGCGTGAAACGGCGTTGTGCTGTGTTTCGTTCAGTTTACCAGTGGCCTACGTTCAGTCTACCAGGGAAATTCCCTAATCCCTTATCCCTATTCCCTTATAAAGGCCGGCAACACATTTTCGACTCTTCGGATGTCGCGAGTGTCCATGGGCGACGGCGGTAGCTTTCCATCAGGTAATCCGTCTGCTCGCTTGTCCCCTAAATATCATAAAAAGATGACACCATATTTAGCTTCCATCGTAATATACTATTTACAGGTACATGTCAAATAATACAAAGATGACTTAAATTCTCGAAATGTAATAAATAGCATTTCTAAAGATTGCTGACTTTTAATTTTTCATTACATTCAGTTATTCAAAAGGACATGCTGTTATAATTTAATTATTTAAAAATAAGAACTAACACCTCTATATAAATTCTAGTAAATATACCGAAACAATAACTCATTCACGGTAATATAATAAGCCTTTTTGACATAATCAAGAGACATACAACCGATGAATAAAAAGTTCTTAAGCCTTTGCCACCTAAACCACGAAACAGCCTCACCTCGGGCGAACGTGTGAGAGCAACGGTAACGTGATTACCGTAGAATCGATCTGTGAAACGTTTACGGTCACGCCAGTTACGGGGTCATTTCACGTGACTTCGAGATGTACTGCGGAACTTTAAAGAGATAGTGTTCGTTAATGATAAGCTTTGTGTCTCTTAATTACTTTGATCTTTTAATAAAGAATTTTATAGGATCCTTTGAGTAAAATTGAGGGGTAGACAAGAAAACAAGTTACCCGATGGAAAGCAACTACCGTCGCCCGTGTACACTTACAATATCAGAGTTGCAGGTGCGTTGCCGGCCTCTACTCTCTTGCTTCCTTATAATGACTCCAACATGTACTGACCAGATTTAAAAATATTGTGACTGACAGTTTTCTTAGCGATGCTAAGGGCCTGTCTCACCGCTTACTGTTAAAGTTCTACTTAAAGTCTGTACTTAGGTTATCCACATTTTTTTTGATAAAGTAAAGATGTATACGCACCTTTAATCGTAAAAAGAAGTAACTCAAAATCACCCGCCGTGGGAAATTGTAATTAAATCTATATAAGTTTAGTGACAATTTCCCACAACGGATGATTTAGACTTATTTCCTTTCATGATTAAAGGTGTGTATAGTCCAACCGCGATCGTCAAACTGTTAATTTGTACATATTTACAAACTATCCCGAAAAATATCTTATTGTATTTATTATCCAAAATATAAATAACAACATTATAAGTAATCTAAAATACATAGAACCTAACAATATAGGGACTTAACGAAAATTAAAAAAAGGAAAACCTTTCCTAAGTCGTCCCCAACTGGCAGAGTACCGAGCAAACTAATAGCATTGCCCGGTTGGATGGCAATTGCTATCCGTTGTGCCAGGTAGCTCCCGGCTCTGGGGTCTCGGGTGGCTTCGATAAGCTTTTAATATCTCTCTAAAGAGCTTATGTGCTCCCGGACCTCACGTGCCTATTCCCTATTGGTTTCCACCCCAAACGGTTCAAACATGAGATCTCCGCTGAGGTTTTCATATTCGCGCCGTTTGAGGTTCTCCGCCTGGTTTACGGCTGCGCCTGCACAGCTTGAGGTGCCCTGTACATGGGATGGGGCGAGTGTGTGGATTAGTATGGATTATACTGCTGTCCTCAAGCTTAAATGCCGTTAACCAATAAAGCCAAAAACCAACCGATTTTGACATTTAGATGCCATCGCAACCAGAAAAGCTCTATCGACGTGTATTACCAATTTTTTGTAGCCTTTATAGACATGGAGTTATTAAAATTAATATTACCGTTATGAATTACCAAGCCCTTAGAAAAAATGACGCGTTTTTGGCTCATAACTCAAAAAGCACTTTTTGTACATAGCGGCGTTTTAGCTCGAGGACGGCAGTATATAGCATCCATACTCCGATACCTAATATTATAAATACGACAGTACGTCTGTCTGTCTGTCTATTATTGTCTGTTCACGCTCATACGGTTGAACCAATTTTGGTAAAATTTAGTACTGAGATACCTTGAATCCCGGGGAAGGACATTGGACACTTTCTATCCCGTTCCGGCGTAATAAACGAATTTCGGCGCAGCGGAGTTGCGGGCATCGTCTAGTATGTGACTGAAAATGTGTTTTGGAAGTGCGGTAATTAATTCTGTATTCAATTCGTCGCCAGACGACGTCTCATGCATGTAAATTATTTGTAAACACATTTACATACAAACGTTTCGGAAATTCCACTCGAAATTGTACCAGCATATTTTAGTGTAACAGATACGGAGTTAGGATGAATTTTGGCAGGAAAATAAAATTTGCCAGCTTTATTTCGTACTGCCCTCAACTCCGTTGTGCAAAAATTCGTTTATCGCGCGAGAACCGTCAATTTTTCCGGAATTTTTTTTTATTAATGATACTTAGGGCAAGTGAGCAGACGGGTTCCCTGATGGAATGCAACTGCCGTCGCCCATGGACACTCGCGACGTCCGGAGAGTCGCAAGTGCGTTGCCGGCCTTTATGAGAATAGGAATAGATATAGGGGGATCAGGGAAGTTGGGCCACTGGTAAACTCACTCACAGCACAACGCCGTTTCACGCCAGTTTTCTGTTAGGACGTGGTATTACTCCGGTCGAGCAGGCCCATTCGTACCAAAGCATGGCTCTCCTACGGCAATGAGCATCCGTATTATCTACTGTAGATCGGAAAATGTCTCATTGGTACACGCCTCCACCGGGGCTCGAACCTGCACCCTCTCGATTGCGAACGCAAGGTCTTACCAACTAGGCTACGGACGCTCAATTATATTTCTACTTCCCCAGTATTCAAATTATCTCTACAGCAAATTTCATCATAATCGATACAGCGGTTTGGACGTGACAGACAGATAGACGGACAAACACATTTTATACTATTAGTATGGAATAATTAGCTCTTTGTGTATCCGTATATTTTTACGCGGTATTTGATGAAAAGCAATCCTATGTTTTATCGCAAGTCATAAAGTCATGTCACAAAGTCATGGAGTCAAATCATAAAGTCAAGTCAAGTCACAAGGGTCCCTGTATGCTAGACCATACTCGAACCCAATAATTTCCTTTTCCATAGCCATTAGTGTCCACATGAAACAGGGCTCTAAAAGACAAGAAGGGCTCAAAGAGACAACTGGACAGGTAGAAGTAATAATAATAATATCTATGAACGCTTCATACCACGTCATTCTGGCCCCGTGGTAAATACCCGAGGGGCTTGTGTTACAGGTACCAGACAACGGAAATATATTTAATACATTTATACTATACACTATACACATATTAAAGTTTTTTAATATATAATACACAAATTTAATATTCATCCATGACCCAGGTACATTGAAAGACTTTTTGTTCCGTCGGCGGGATTCGAACCCGCGACCCCCGGCGTGAGGTACCAAAGCGCTCAACCACTGCGCCACAAAGAAGTAGACAGATGATGCGCACTATCCCATTCAAAAATAATGTTCGAATTAAAAGATTTTCGAATTTAGAGACTTCCGAGCTACTTTCCTAATTATTCATTTTAATGACTTTCAATTTATATGTTTCTAAGTATATCGTATCATCCCGAGAGTTATGGCCTTTTTCACCGTTTACAGATAGTCTATTTATTTGAAAGGTACAACTTTATTAGACAGATTTTGTACGGAGAATCTGCCAGAAAAGTTGTGGATAGCCTAACAGGAACTTTGACAGTAAGCGGTGAAACAGGCTCATAATCTCGAGTAACACTAGAACAATCATAACAACAAATGCCCTTATTTAAAACGGTTATGAATATAACAAACTTTTACACACACAATTAATAACAAATTTGTTTAACAAATAACGCTATTTAAATAACAAAATCTATTCAAATTTGTTTCAATCGGGGATTGTAATATTCTGTATCATATTTTTTATTCGTTGTTGTCACCTCTAGGAACATTGTAGAAACTAGAAAGTTATAACGACTTCGTGCCCACACGTTCGCTCGTTATATGTTTAAACTACGTAACTAGTGTTTTTAGCAAATGGGCATTGTTTCTTCAAAGAAAAAAGCATATAGTGTAAGATAACATTTTCTTGTTGAATATATCTACATAAAATTTCGACTTAACTTCTGAAAACCTAAAAGTAGTGTTAGTTACACTATTCATAGCTCAAAAACGGCTATACCTATATGTTTAAAAATAGTTAAGGTAGTATAGATTCAAACAGGGATACGCAGTTAGTAATTCTGCTCCCGTTCCCGTGGGATCAACATAAATAATTCACACGGGACAGACAGCAAAATATTTACAGGCCCATAGACAACTACAGATAGGAGGAAAGATCTTTTCGGAGTTTAAACTGTATGATGAAATTCGAAAATTCGAATACGAAAGTCCATTGACTTTTTTATTTATTTATTTATTTCGATTCACCAACAGAACATCATCTGATACATAAGACCTTCATTCAAATAATATACGAAAAGGAGCATATTTTCTCAGCGTTCGACCGGCCGGACTAAAACGATACATTGTTCCAGAATGATGTTGCCCACGCTCGTGCTGGTGGTGGCGTTGGGCGGCGCCCACGCGTGGGGCGGGCTCTTCAACCGCTTCAGCAGTGACATGCTCGCCAACCTCGGCTACGGCCGTAACAACTACCGCTATCCATATGGACAGGTATATAATTTATTTTAGACATCTTAGTTTGCGAGCTAACAAGTCACAAGATGGAAAACAACTTGACACTCTCATGATTAGAAGAGTCGCAAGTTGCCAGTATATTTAAATAAAGGAATACACTACTGGTTTAGGGAAAGGGAATAGGAAATGAGATGTAGAGAGTTGGTTCTTCGATCTCTCTCTCACTCGACGTCCCGCAATCGTAGTGATATTTCTGCTGTAGACCATCCCTCTCCAACGGCTACATGATAACGTTGAAACAATGTTGTTTTCAAATTACCTGACAAGTAAGATGCGTCGGATAGGCATGTTAAAAGTCTGTCCTGCGCGATCGGCAGGACTATTATGTATCTCGCGAAAGCAACAATTGCGCAATTATTGCTCCGAAATCATATTCGTATCATGTAATGTAACAAAATGCAATCTAGCCGCAATTCATTTTTCCTATTCTGGGGGGTTATTATGACTGTCGATGCCTTACTACCTCAACCCCGTATCTTAAAAAATGGCTATATTTAAGGAGACTTTTGTCTCCTTAAATGTAGCCATTTTTAAAATATTAAAAATATTTTTTTTCTTAGTAACTGTACAGCACTAGATATGAGGTTATTTAATAAGTAAATTGTTATGTGTCAAATAACCTCATACCTAGTTTTGTACAATTAATAAGAAAAAAATATAATCCGTTTTTTTTGTCTAATGAAATGTCCATTTTTAAGATACGAGGTTGAGGCAGTAAGACATTGCTATTACAAACCTGCATGGTTCCAGGCAATTCAATATACGGCCAACAATTGCCTTGTTCTTTTTTCGAATTACAACGTCTTTTTAGAATAATAACTAAATGAATCATAGTTGGATTGTCTATCTTTTAAACATGTTGGTGACATTAGGGCACTCCAACTTTACGTATTTAATGTCACGTGACTGCTAACTGGCTGGAACTTGGCTGGGAATAAGAGGTCATAATATATAATATACTTTTATCATGTACTAGCTGACCCGGCGAACTTCGTACCGCCTTAGCGTAGAAATGATGCACTACTTTATATTGTGTACCTGAGC
>JAOTAV010079728.1:0-12570 GCA_026546445.1 Cyclargus thomasi | reverse complement strand
CCGAACCCAATTTTCAAAACCCGGGTTTTCAAGTTTTTGCTAAATTAAACCCAGGTACCCGATTTTTCGAGATTTTCGGTTTTTTTTTTAATTTGAAGTAAACAGTGCCATAATATTTTATATATCGTTTTTCTGCTACTCCAGTACTTAGTGTAAATGAGATAATTAAAAATGGCTTAAATAGAAAACTTATATTTTCACAATTTTAAAAATCAGTATTTAATGCTCAATTCAATATCAATCAGATACAAACAGTAAATCTATTAAAAAAAACAAAATAAATAATAATTAATCGATAAACGTAATTCAAAATATTTATTAAATAAAAAAACTATTAGGAAAGTTTTAAAAAAAGGAATTTAAACTTTTATTAACAAAAGTATATTGTAAGCATCTAAGTAACAAAATATCGTAAAAGAAAAAAAAACCCGAAAGCTCGAAAAATCCGGTTTTCCATTTTTCAAACCCGGGTTTTTTGATGCCCTACTCAAAACTAATTGAAGTGAGATAGTACATGAATGCTTATAGTAGCGTCTATATACAATTATAAATATAGCAAGTATATGTCGCTAGTGGTCGTCTCAAACTTGTCGTCGTAAAAAGATAAAAAATGGCAAAAAATACATTTGTTGTATATTATTTTTATTAAATATCCCTTATTTAATAAGGAATATTTAATAAAAAGATTATTTTATTAAATTCCTTCATTAAATTTCATTCCTTATCCTTTATTATCTTACATTATCTTTGTCCCTTATTAAAGATTTATTTTGTTTTTAGTGTTTGTTGTTATGGCGGCAGTAGAAATACAATAATGTCTCGACAGACATACGGGCAGAAAGGAAGACGCGAGACGGACAGACATCGAAGTCTTAGTTACAACTTACAGGGTCTTGGTTTTAATCTTTAGGTATAGAACCCTAAAAGTGGAAAAATTAAAAAATTAGACCTATTTATATCTTGTTCGGCTGGTCATCGATCATCGGTTACAATACTTAGCTATTCATTTCTCGTCTGGGGCCAAAAAATCTGCCCGTGGTTGAGTTGCGTATTGGGACTTGTGTAACAAATATATATTATTGTGCTTGCCCCACAATACAAATCACAAAAAAAGTTTCTCCTTCAGCGCCGCAACTTTCACAATAAACTATATTATAGTCTGGCTACTATACGTGAAACCTTGCATTTATTTAGACTAGCAAGTCTAGCAACATTATTCCGACATAGTGTTTATTAATTATTAGCGAAGGACGCGCATTAAGCTCTCAAAAAATAAAAAAAAAAGTGTTTATTGTTTTGGGCTATAATTGGATTTCATGATTTTGTTACTTGATCATGATAAATGATTTACATAAACGATATTTTGATTTTTATGTAAGACATAACATGTTACATATTATCTTGATTTAAGATATTTATATAAAATATGAATAAAAATGTCATATAGTAAAATATGGCAAACAGGATTTTGTCCCCCCATCTAGTATTGGGAGTAAAATATTTAAAAATACCATATAAATTATACTTCCAATTACACATAGTGTATTTTATTATAGCAAACAACACTTTTGTCCGATAAATGCCGATAAGAATAACACTTTGTTTTTTACAAAAACTTTTATTAAAATACATCGTGTGTAAGATAAATGGTCAAAATCTTTTTTTTTACTACAATTATACACAGTACAGACCCTAAACATTTAACGCTTACTTTTGTTAGTGTATAACAGGCTTGAATCGTTTGCAAAATCTACCATCATCACGAGTCTTCAGTGTGACTCGTGACTTTTGCGATCGTGATCTACTCAATAGTAATTATTATGACTGTGTTTGATGTCTCGTTATACGTTATATATATAGTCGAAGTTATTTCACGCTAAATATGAAATAAGTGGTTTTTGTCACTTTTTTCATATTTTTATATATATTTGTAGTTTTTTCCGGGACTTCGCTCGCATTAATAATTATTTTCATACATACTTTCAACCCCTATTTCACCCTCTGGAAGTAAAATTTCATAAAACGCTTAAACACGTATTCATTTATTTTGAATCAGCAGCTCAGCAACAAAAAACATGAAGAGAGAGAAAAATTTATACAAACTTTAACCTTTTTTTCACCCTCTGAGAGGTAGAATTTCAAAATAAACACGTATTTATTTATTTTGAATTAGTAGCTCAGAAATAAAATGTCATGTCTTCTCGGGCTCCGTGAGGTTTGTAGCAAAAAAAAACGGGAAAGTTTTTATAGTTCAATTTATATTTGTTTGACTCTGGCCATGTACAGACTTTTAAACCAATTAACTTTTTTTAATAACGTTTTCCTCTCGGTTGTACTTTTTTGACATTCCTTGTCTTTCCCGCGTGGTCTTCATTTGTTCTTTCATAAAAGGCCGGCTTTTTGCTGCTGTATTTGCTAGTGCGTTATCAAATCTTCTGATGACAAGTGTCAATGGGCCACGGCAGTTGCTTTCCGTTGACCCTTGCTAATTCGTCCCCTTTTTTAAAAAAAAAACAATATTTATTGACGCTTTAAGTAAGGGACATTTTAGCCACTTCTCGCATCCTAAAGGCTACGTCCGAGAGCTACCAGTCAAAGGGTTAAGTGGCGAAGTGGTCGAGTCCGTTAAATAATTCATCGCGATTGCCGCTTAGACGACCAAATAATATTTATTTAACCCTCAAACGTTATAACAATCTAATAAATCGAATTTCTCGTCGAATTGTAAAGCTATGAATTTGTTTAAATATTAATGTAGAGATATTCTGTGTAGGTATTTGAGGAAAGCTGGCACCTTGTCATATAACTCTCTTGTTACACCGGAGAAGCATGAGAAGCGGGGCCTACCCTACATTTTACCTAAAGTAAAAAAAAATATTTTAAAGATATATATATATGAGGCAATATGTATTTTTTATAAGTTGTAGTTGAATATTTATATAAAAGAAAAAATGATAAGCCAGATGATTTCGCGGGGGATTTAACATTGCCAGGCGCGTGCAAAAATAGTTTGCAAAAATTGCTGACAAGCTATAAAAAATATTTTGTGTCAACTTGAAATTTTAAAATAGGATTTATCATTACTAAACAGATTCTAAAATATAATTTTTGGATTTTTTTAAATTGTTTTTTAGCCTCGCTTGTCACTAGCCAGGTCTGCAGTTCCGTACTGGAGTGTAATATGACTGATCTATTACAAGGTTTTAGCTAGCCTCAAATACCTGCTGTTGCTACCAGCTCTTGATTTATTTATTACAAGATTTAACTTCTAAAAAGATTTTTTATATACATTTTTAGAGGATCATTTAGCTAAATATCGAAAAAATGAGTGTGAAGATATAACTTGATTAGCATGATTATTAATAATAAATAATAAGTTAGTATAATAATTATAATAATATCTATCTGGACTCTTAACACCACGTCAACAATCTAGCCCCGTGCTAAGTACCTTGACTTGTGTTACAGGTGTCAGACAACGGAAATATATTTAATACTTTTATACTATACACATATTTAAGATTTTTATTATATGATACACATCCATGACCCATTGAAAAACTTTTTGTTCCATCGGCACTTATGAAAGTATGGATTTTATGTTGCTTTTATACATAAAGAATTTCGCCCGGCAAAGCATCTGCAACTCTTTGGATGCTGCGAGTGTCTATGGGCGACGGTAGTTGCTTTCCATCAGGTTATCAGTTCGCTCGTTTGCCTCCTTATTTTATTTACAAAAAAACATAACACTTGGTTTGGAATCGTTTCGCTATGCCTTAAATTTAAATGCACTATTTACGCTAACGGAAAAGTTTAATTAAAATTAAAAACCTCCGTGAAAAGTATTCCGAAACCGTTCACGAGTTACAAAAGTGAGATTTCATAAAGAATTTGCATAAAAGCGTAAAATTTCAAGCTTTTAACAAACAGAGGCTAATTATGAAACTATGAAAGTGCAGAATGCCTAGGCTCTAAAAGTTGGTGAAAAATTCACAACTTTAATTTTTGATTCGTCGGTTATACACCAGGAAAATTAAGCTGTCGACCTAGGAATAACTCGCTTTTAATATAAAAGAGCATTTAATATTTTTACAAAATAAATAGGCTAAGGACTATTCACTAGCCCTTAAAGGAACACAAATCGACAAAAAAAATGTTGTCTGTTCGTCTGTATGTACGCACGAATCTCCAGAACTACTGGATGGATTTGATTTTTTTTGTTTAATATCTATGAAGTCGCAAAATGTAGTATACTTTTATTCCGGTAAATGTACGGCTCTCGCGTGATGTACAAACTATATATTTCGCACTAACCACAAGTTTTAAATATAAAGCTGAAAACAAACTGATCACTCCATATATCCAATAACGTCCGCGACTGACGTCAGACGCGGCTGACAGCCCATACAAAACGTCCGCGACTGACGTCAGACGCGGCTGACAGCCCATACAGAACGTCCGCGACTTACGCCTTATAGTTTGCATACTTCAATGTACTATTATTATCGCCTACATCGCGGCTGTCAGTCGCGTCCGTAAGTCGCGTATGTTTTCCGCTTAGGTCCCATCTGAAAGTGGCCATCCATGGCGATTTATTTGAAAGTTAACATAATAATATTTTCATCGAATAAATTTACATTCAGAATATGAAACGATGGTATTCAAATATACCGGCAGAGAAAGTTAAACCCAAGGAATATTGTTAAGAGGAAGTTTCATGAAACTTAAATCTGTTGCATTAAGTGAAGTTCAAAAGAAAACTGAAATGTTGATTATACATATTTAAAAAAAAATAGAGTATGTGTTCTCTTAAGGAACTTCTACACGGTGGGAACAAACACCACGCACCCAAAAGTGCACTTTGATGCAATCCAAATTGCACCCTCAGTTCATGGCATGGCGGACGATTGAAAATACCTATACTCGATGGACACCATTTACAACATTAATATCTAGAATGCACCCTCAATTCAATTAATCCTAGCACTGAGGGTGCAATTTCGAGTGTCTCAAGGTCGTGTTTGGCAAACGGTTTGCCACAAAAAGGTCACAATATTCATATCTAAAATGCACCTTCAGTACATAGCGTAAGATTGAAAATGCATTGCATCATAACCTTTGCGTGATGTTTGTTCACGCCGTGTAGAATGCCCATAATTGTTTCTAGATATCATTTCAATTACTGACAGCAAATCAACACGCCATTTTTAAATAATAATATAAACCCAATTACAGGATTTTACGATGCCACGGATAGAGATTAAGAGGTAAAATTTACTTCTCTGTTTTCATCCCTAACTTGAAAGGGGATAAACTAACATTATTAAAAAATCAATATCGCTAATACATCACATCATAACACCACACAATTGTTACTTCAACGCAAGTAACTAAAAAAGATGTAAAGGATGACTTGAAAAAGGTTATTTTCGTAGTTATTATACTTTTATTCCAAGTTTGGATACTTTGTAATTTCAGTCAATAAATACATTTGTTTTAATTGTCATTTACACGTAAATAAATACACAAACGAATAAAAAAAATAAAAAAGGAATTAAAAATGTTAAAATAGCACACGTCCCCATAACGTTGTTAATTAGTGGCAAGCTCGCGACTCATTCACTTGTACGGGTTTCACACCGTCTCATATTTTTTTCGGGACAGAAAAAGGATTTAGAATCTTAGGTTACTGACAGTTACTTAAATTATACCTTTAAACTATTAGAGAATTCTTTCAACACGCCATGTTGAAAGGAAAATAGAAACCGTTCTACCCACATAGATTCTACGACACCGCAGATAAAGATAGGAAACATACCTCATTATTTTATTTATTAATTCTTTATTTGCTGATAAAAAAACATACATTAGAGAAAAAAAACTAGGTTGGGAATAAAGCAAAAGGGCGGCGTTACCGCTTACAGCGGTTTCTTATTTTCATCCCTGGTGAATCATACAATATTGTGAATATCTTATAACATACCATAAGCGCTTCTACAAAAATTAAAAAAGAGGTTTGAATATAGAAAAGGGGTAAAAGAGCTCTGCGCGTCCCCTTAACCGAGTTAATTAGCGGTAAGCTCGCGACTCATTCACTTGTGCGGGTTTCACGCCGTCTCATATCTTCTCCGGGACATCTTATATTTTTCCCGGAAAATCCAGAAGGAACAATCCCAGTTTGTGGAGAAAGTTACTTTAGTGATCCCTTTGTGACAATGGCGAAACTGAGTGTTTTGATTTCGTCTAAATACCAAAAAAAAAAACTGAACGGTGACCGACTACGTCAACCGACGCACAGCCCAATCCACAGCCGGGCTAAGATAAGCCATCGTGAAATTTGTGTCTACAAATTTTCGCGACGTTTACCTGTTTATCTCTTCATCGCTATTGAACCTATTATGATTTTTTTTTTCTCGTGTTTGTCGACAAATTTAAAGATATTTTTGTTTTTAATTCGTGCTACTTTTGTCTACGAACCTTTACATGACCACACATTTTATCGAGTTTAGTCAAGATTTTGATATTATGAGAAGAGTTCACGTTTTTTTCGATGCTAGTCTACGAACGAGAAATTGATCTCTCGATGTACGCATGTTAGGGAGTAAAGATGTATGTCGATATCCACAATTATGACTAGAGAGAGACAGAGAGATATCACGTTCGTGTATCTTAGTCGGGCTGGAGTCTGGACGGATCCAGCTGAATAACATCAAATGCTATGCTAATAGCATTTGATGTTATGATGGAGTTTCAGCAGCAAATTCTACCGCCAAGGTGATAAAATAGGGGATGAAAAAAAGAAAAGAAGCCGCGGGCGAATACTAGTATGCTCAGGGATTCCAGCGTGGTATTTTGAATTAATAGACTAGGGACGTAAAGAAGCAACAGACTTTGTGTTAGCGTTACCAGGCTTCCGGTTAAAGTCGGACATAGCTAGGCTTTTTGATTGCATGTCCGGCCAAAATAAACGGTTTCCGTCTTGTCCAACTTTTGTTAGGTTTTTTATATTTTGCAATTATATAGTAACAGTAAAAAACCTATTGAAGACGGATTTGGCATTCGATTTTATTTATTATTTCACTAAAAATTAAAAAGACTAATAATAAAAAAGACTTAATTTTATATTTTTTTTGTCGTACCTGTTAATACTAAGACAAATACTCAATAATACATATAGGGTTTCCAGCGTTTTACCCGACTGCACCAGAAAGAGAGTAATGTTTTTAGCCAAATTTCCGAACTGGCTTGTCTTTCGGCTATTAAGTTTGGCGACCTGGCAACTTGGCGTGAACATTCTTTGAGTCCCCAGAAATCTATAGATATCTTTTATTTCGGAAAAATTAACTAAAATCACTCACAGGACTAAACAATTGCAAAGCAGCAGGTCGAGCATTTTTTTAAATGATATTTTAGGGGGTAAGAAAACCACCACCTGGAAAATCACCTTACCAGATAGAAAGCAACTTCTGTCGCCCATGGACACTCGTAACTTCCGAAGAGTCGACATTGCGTTGCCGACCTTTATGAGGGTATATATTTTCATACAAACTTTCAACCCCTATCTTACCCTCTGGAAGTAAAACTTCATTAAACCCTTAAACACGTATTTATTTATTTTGAATTTTAAAAAATGCATCCATTTTAAAAAATGAAGAACTTACGTAGAAAAATTTATAGAAACTTTAACCCCCTTTTCTTTTTTAGGGGTATAATTTAAAAAATACTTAAACCTTAGAAATAAAATTTAATGTCTTTATCTGGACAAATGACGAACTTTCAACCCATATTTTACTCCCTGAGGGGTAGAATTTTTAAAATTCCTTTCTTAGCGGGTGTCCCCCAAAAAAAAACAATCCTACTCATTAAATTTCATGGCAGCTTCAATAGTTTTTGCTCGGCGGATATGAATCAGTCAGTCAGTCAGGACTTGTTATTTTATATATACATATTACTAGGATAGCTTCTAATGTATTTATATTCCTACGAAGTGTTCCCATTTATAGCTAATCTGAGCCTTAGCGGGCGAACAACTTACAATGAGAGACGACACAAAGGCCTTTGTCTATGCACAGACACGATATCATAATAATGTTAACACTGTGTTGCCATGGGAGGGATGCTTTGGTACGAACGGAAGTATACCACGACCTCACAACAAGCTGATTGCCAAAAAACAAAAAACCCGCCCGCGGGAACCATTGGAACTTAAACATCAAGTTATGTATATTTATACATATATAGAATGGCTATTTAAAGCCCTTCATTTTAATACCCTACTCGGGACCTAGATGGGCGGAAAAAAAATTTTTGTAACCTTTCATTTTTGGCTTCAAAACCCGCCATTTTGTTTATTGTAATGTTCCCAGTGTCACTTGCGCTATCCAGACGAATTTGACGATACCTCATTCGTTGAAATCCATCAAGCCGTATTCAGGCTGCAGAGCGTGCCAAACAATTATACATACGTATGTATATACTCTCTAAAATCATAACCATCCTTCTGGCGCAGTCGGTTAAAAAACGAGGAAGACGTATCATCCAGTAATCTTACCGGAGGTCAAACTCCGTAAACCTCATTCCTTATGCCTGATGTTCACTTTCTCTATTACCATGGTCTATCCAATTATTAAACGGCTATGCACTTGCAACGCTTCTGATGTTACAAGAGTCCATGAGCGACGGCAACAGCTTTCCATGAAGTGACCCGTCTGCTCGCTCGCCCTTTTCTCCCCCTTTTCGCTCCTTTTCTATACATATAACAAAACAGTAATATTGGAGTGTCTGTACATTTAATATTTTTACAAATTAATCGATGTGGGCGTGCTAAGGAACAGTAATAGAACACATATCCACAAAAAAAGTTGTCTGTTTGTCTATTTGTACGCACTAATCTCAGGAAGTACTGGAGGGATTTGAATAAATCTTTTTTGTTTAATATCTAAATTAAAAATAAAGGATACTTTTTATCCAGGGAAAATGTACGATTCCCGCGTAATATACAATTTTTTGCGTAACAAAGTTGCGGGCACCAACTATTATTTTATAAAAATCAAAACGTATTATAACGAAACACTGACTACATGTCTACGAAAATTATTATCTCTGATTCTTGAGAACTTCAGAGAATATAAGAGAAATTTCTCGCAGGTGTAGCGTCAAAGGCGTGGTTTGAGCGAGTGTAACTTTTTATAACTTATGTAAATGCTCCATTATTATTCCCCAAGTGATATGTGTAGGGTGACAATGATGTCTTTTGAAACAATATAAAAAAATGATGATATCAAAAACCTACTTTACTTTTAGAAAACTTTTAATATGAACGTAAGAGCTGCGTACTTAAAATGTGATTAAAGCGCCCCGGAGACGATCAAGCGCTTTGAGCCAAACGCGTAGATTTTTGTTTGACTCAAACCATTTTGATGATTTATTTTGGTTTGTCAAACCAACTACGCGTTTGAAGCTTGTTTTATGTGATGTTCACAGAAAACTGGCGTGAAAAGGCGTTGTGCTGTGTTACGTCCAATGACTGAGTTTACCGGTGGCCCAACTTCTCTAATCCCTTATCCCTGTTCTCATTCCTTATTTCCTCATAAAGGCCGGCGACGCACTTGCGACTCTTCGGATGTCGCGAGTGTCCATGAGCGACGGCGGTTGCTTTCCATTAGATAACTCTCGCTCGCTTGCCCCCTGAATATCATAAAAAAAAACAAGGAATGTCAAACTGATGTCTTGTTTACACGTATTAAGTAAATAAGTAGGTAACTATATTTTAACTTAATTTTAATTTATTAACTATATGTAAACACAAAATGTAGTATTAAGTGGCTAGTTAAATGACATAAAATGTAGTTAAAATTTAGTTACATCCTTGTCCCCTTTATATGGAAGTGTTATTTGGCATATTTTTAATACCTCTATCTTTATCTGATGGTTTCAACGACATTTCACTACTTAAAAATAACTTTTTAATAACCGAACTAAGTGATTTTTATACTATGATAACCAGAGACATGTAGAAGCCTACACTAGCTTAATCTGACGCGCTCGGGTAAATCCCACAGTTCCCTTCTTGGGCTCCCCCACTTTAAGGCTTGAGTCAAACCGTTTGATCGTCTCCGGGGCGATCCTACATAAATTTGCTAAACATTGTATTTTCCCCACCGTACGCAGAGACAATATTAAAGCCTTAAAATCTTTTAGCACTCCATCCTTTATCTTTTCATCTCCTAATCTATCTTTTAATTTGATCTTCAAGCGACAATGCAAATTAGGCTCTATTTATTCCAGAATAAAGTTTAATTAAATTTGATGACGCAGTAAGTAATTTCAGAATGCCTTTAATTAGTATCACAAGTCGGTACTTTAGCACGAGAGATGGGAGCTGGCAAGATAATTTTGGAAACAAAAGTTTTAACAGTTTGTTCTTTGCAGGATGGGTACGATTACAAGGTGAAAATACAGCTTGAGAGTTGAGACTGTTCGTAGTTTAAATAGGGTAGCGAGGCACCCAAAAAAACCGGTCAAGAGCGAGATGGACTCGTGCACGGAAGGTTCCGTACCAGTAGAGGGCAAAAATTTTAAAAAACTTGTTCTTAAATTTGAACAGTTACAACTGCTGATTACGTCATGCTAGCGATAGCGTGATATAGAGGTACGCCATCTAGTTGTAAAAAGGAAGGAAGGAACTGGCCAAATACACGTTTGTCACATGATATACCCCATAGAATTCATTTATTTTTAATATTCGTTGCTATAGCAACAACAGAAATACGCATTATATGAATATTTCAGCTTTCTAGCTATTACTGGTAGTGAGATACAGCCCGATGACAGATAGACGGATAAACAAACAGACAGACAGATGGACCGACTGACAGACGGACAGACAGACAGACGGACAGGCAGACAGACATCTTGGTCTTTGTAATATATATCCGTTTTTACCCTTTGGGTACGGAACCCTAAAAATGATGCCTTAATGCATTTCCATACATTTCGTTTTGCAATTCTACAAAGAAGCGAAAACGTTTCGATCTTGGCTACGGCCCTTCATATAGTAGTAATTAATAAATAAACGATTTAATTCGTCATAAATAGTTTGAGATTTTTGACTTATCAGACTACTTTTCTGCGTTCCTGTGTGTAGAAATCCGTCTGGTCCTACTCAAATCGGTTTTTCTATCCTGCTTATACTCGTCCTGAAGATACACAGACCATGGTAACCCTACACCAAGAACTAGCTGGTACCCGGGAACGGGTGTAGTGAAATTGGAAATGACGGATTTAGAATAATACATGATGTTGACTGAAACATCTCCTTACTCTCATTATGATTATTACAATAGGGAATATGCGTGTAAAACAAAATTTATTGAATGCAAATTATTACGATAGTGGGTTAAAAGATATGCAGAATGACAAAAAATCTCTGAATTCTGTTGAGAAATAATTAAGATATTAGCGATATAAGTTGTCTACCCATCTCTTTATCTTAAAACGTAATTTAGTATGAACTTTGTATGCAGCTCATGGAATTTGACGTCACAATCAATATCGGATCTCTCTTTCTAGCTGACTACTTTAAAGGCTTGTATAACTTCATTGTTTTCAATTTTATCAAAAAACTGATTGGACTACATTGTTTTTTGATTACGTTAGATTTATTTAAATAAAGAAAAAAATATATGCATATTCCCTATTGCTGGTCATTTTATCTTTACCTGTATCATACATTCAATTATCAAACTATCTGATAACTAAACATGAGAGACGAATGAGAACGATGAATAGGAGAACTTTAAAGTGTGTATGTATGTGCCCCGCAGAGTTCCCTAAGGAAGTAGCGGAGCAAAACGATCAATTTTACCCGACTGCGCTAGAAGGAGGGCTATGTTTTTCGAGAGTTTGTGTGTATGTATGTATAATTGTTTGGCACGCTTTGTAGCCTAAACAACTTGATGGATTTTATCGTGGTATCGTTAGATTCGCCTTGTAGTGCAGGTGACACTGGATACATTAAAAAATTAAAAAATCAAAATGTCGGATTTTGAAGTCAAAATTGTCAGTTTCCAAATTTTTTCTTAAAATCATTATTCCGTCGGCGGGATCCGAACCCGCGACCCCCGGCGTAAGCTACCATAGCGCTCAACCACTGCGCCACTGGGGTCGTCAAATTTGATTGAGATTTGATTTATACATAACTCGATATCAAACCATTGCAAGTTCCTGCAGTCGGGTTTTCCGTTTTTGGACATTTAGCTTTGGCTAGATTAATATGGGTGAGAACCAGTGTGTCAAAACCGTCTGATGTTGTGCCGTAAAACGTGAGAACTAGCTTTTTTTTTTAATTTATTGTGAGCTGGATGCGGGTCCTTTGCTCCAAAAATATAATACAGTAAAATTCGTCGAAATAAATTTAAAAATGTCCTTAGTCTTTCTTAATATCTAACACTATTTACACTTTCTACAGTTTCTCCACTGCAGCTCTAATATATAAATAAATAAAGCTTTATTTCCCATTTTAAAACATTACACAGCCTTAGTAGAAGTAAAACAAATTATACACAAAAA
>JAOTAV010079717.1:0-12570 GCA_026546445.1 Cyclargus thomasi | reverse complement strand
CCCAGATACTAGTCACACGCTAACGTACTAAAAACTCACACCAAGTTATACGATAAAAACATGTCCACCAAAACCACCAAAATTAAAAAAAAAGCTAGTTGTTGAAGTTGAAGTAGCCATGACAATTATCTAATTAATTTAGTTTTTGTAGTAAAAGTTGTATGTTCTGCGTCATGTTGTTTTGTTACTTGTTACTTTGTCTTGTTGTAATTTTTTTCTGGCTGTGTTTTGTTCTTTGTACCTTTGTTTAATAAATATATTTTATTTATTTATTTAAAGTTGTTGACTTTTAAGCGTTTTTCGAATTCATCGTATATTTAATATCTAATAATTGACAACGAGCTTGATGATATAACCGAAATACTTGCTGGATAAACGCCGGGTGCTCCTAAGATTAGTGCAGTCAACAAACAAACGAAATGGATTTTGGACTTTTCTGAGACCTGAGTAGAACATAATTTTAACTACCATTTCCTTTTTTTTTTCATTATACTAGCTTTTGCCGCAGCTTCCCTTGCGTAGAATCCGAAAATGCATCCCCGACAGTCTGGAGAGGACCACCAGGGTATGTAAGACTCAAGGTGAAATACTCACTAAAACCACAACGGTGCTCCTGCTTTCTCGCTTCAGGCAGGGCCACACTTTCGTTACACCTTGTGTTATATTAGTGTTAAAGTATGTACACGTTTTACCGTCTAAATAAAATACAGTATTTATGATTCAATACGACCAAGGCAATGAAGTCTATAAGCTCATATATAGCGCACAGTTATTGTCGGTTTGATTTGATAATAGCTCGCTCCAAGCTATGTTTATCGCGCTTACCGTACCCGCTCATTATTGTTATGAATCTATCATTAATGTTGCTTAATTCTAACGTCTGTTATTTGAATTAATTGAAAAATTAAAAGGACGACATAAATTAAAAGATTATACGGTATTTAACATAATTTAGGTATATTATTTATAAATTTACCATTTGTTTATAAGATTAATTGATATTAATATGTGTTATAATATATCTATTACGTTTTTTATATTTGAAATATTTGAATCGAAGACACAACAAAAAGTGTTGCTAGCTTTATGGTTTCTACTAATATTTTTCATAATATAATTTCTATATAAGTATGACCATAGAGGATTGGTCTATGGTATGACATTGAAAATACAAAAGTAAATTTTCAAAAGCAGATTCAAGAGTTTATCAAGAATGCAAAAAGCTAAAACCTCTGGTTCGACATCAGCCAATATCTCAACCTTTAAAGTTATTCAGCAAACCATACTTAGCTCCTATGTAGGCAAAACACACTCGCTGTTACAAAAATTACATCATCTGAAAATATTTTGGCGGTCAACAACCGGGCGGTCTCGGTCGACGTGCTCTACACAAACTATATTACTTTCACTTCTCTCAATTGCGATTTTAAGATCAATAGTAATGGTATATGTTTGTAACCAACCTATTGCGGCCATGTGTAGAAAGCAGTTCACTGAGGATAACGCGCCATCTGTGATTTAATAGGAACATCTGCCTCAAATTATGCCGTTCTAAACTCTACAGTGTTACAGCGCCATCTTGCGGGGAGTAGATTTATTAACTAGAATAATTTATTACTTTGTCCACTAGCAGCATTGATACATTTAATGTATGTCATTACTTGAATTAAATGAAGAGTATGTAATTTATAGCTTAAATTATTTTTTATTAATTTTTCTTTGAGTACGGCAGTAACTGATAACTAATTTCGCCAATTGATATCAAGTCAGGATGGCCGAGCGGTCTAAGGCGCTGCGTTCAGGTCGCAGTCCACTTCTGTGGGCGTGGGTTCGAATCCCACTTCTGACAAATATTTTTTATCCGAATAATACCGATTTTTATTATACAGTGTAATAATTATTCAAAAGTTTTGTAGTGAAATTGCAAAAAATGGAACCCTGTCATTAGTTATCTCTGTCCGTTCGTATGTCAAAGCAATGATTTTCCGAATTATTAATAACTTTATTGTAGAATTTTGGAAATCGATGTATTCTGTAACCACAATACGGTTTTATACATAAACTGATAATCACATCTTAAAAATGTATTAAAACTGCAAATTGAATAGTTTTTTTACCACTTTAAATTCTTTGTACAGTTACCCTTACCTTTTCTTTCAATTATAATATGTTACCGTTCAGTAGCCTCCAGTTCTGTCGCAGTAAACTTACCCGTACTTTACAATACTTTTGCTTTAGTATATTATCAGTGTAAAGAAATGCATTGCTTGTTTTTAATGGAGGCTGTACACTCTCGCCGAGAGATAGTGAGACCGCCGGAGTGCGAGAGTGTAAATGATTGCACTCACCTCGTTACGCCTGTCAGCCGCTTGCAATGGTCTCGCCACGAGACTCTCGCCCGAGAGCTCTCGGTGAGAGTGTATTACGCCTCCATAAGATTTGAAAAGGGTCCAAGAAACCAACAGGGGCCGAATTTCGACATTTTTCATAAGTTAATTATATTATTTGTATAAAATCTTTATTTTTATTTAAATACTTATTAAAGTTACAACAAAATTCTATTTTTGGAAAAAAAGTGACTGTTACATACAGGCGGACAGACAAACATATTATATACATGACAAAACTATAAGGCACAGCCTTATTTTTTGCCACTTTGGCTACGAGACCCTAAAAACAATTAGCTGTCATATGTCAGTGTCAAAGATCAAAAGTAGAAACCTGACAAATACTTTTGTGTATATTTTATTCCATCTTCAGATTTATTTTCTTTATAATTTAAATCACATTTACCTTCCCTGTGCCAATTATCAAAATACAAGAATGACTATTATCAAAGTATCAAATGAACAAGAAATTATAAAGAAGCTAACATCTTACATACAAAAAATTGCTAATGACTCCATACTCAACCGGGGGAAATTTTACGTTGGGCTTTCAGGTACGAAATAATATTTTATTTTATATAAATTTCCTATAAACTTATAAATTTAATCCGATAGGTCTGAAACTATAGGAAATCATCTAGGTCTCATAAATTAATCTGTCCCCAGCTGAATACAGTTTTGTATCATACAAATAAATGCTTAATTTTAATAATTCTAGAAGGGCGAACAAAGGTTAAACGGATATTGAAACAACTATTTAATCCATTAATAATTTCGATGTACGCTTTATAATATTGAGTACCATAATATTATAAAATTAGTTCAGTTGAATAATTGAAAAAAACCTCATTTAAAAATAATTTTCAGGTGGTTCAGTTGTAAAATACCTCTGTGAGGGATTACCTGAAGTGGAAACGGAGTGGTCAAAATGGGTGCTTGCATTTTGTGATGAGAGAGTGGTGCCCGAAGACAGTGAAGACTCTACATTTGGAACTTACTGCAAACAGATGATACCAAAGACATCTCTAGACAAAAGCCAATTTATTTCCATTAAACAGGGTGTCTCAGGTAAAACTATAAATAAAAATTATAATTCTAGTGGATTCACAGATTAAAATAAAAGATAAATGAAATAATTGGGATTTTTGCAATGTCCTATTTAATAAGTTTTAAGTGTATAAGTTAAAAATTTCATGACACAGATAGATTAAATCATATTTTTCCACCAAACCCCAGTCTCAGCAAAATTTTATGGTTTTAAATTAAAAAAAATTATATTTTACAGGGTGATATTAATTAAATTATTTTCTCTAATCTTACAGCTGCAGAAGCAGCAGTTGATTATGCTGAAAAATTAGAAAAGGCCTTTGGAAGTCAGGAGTTCAAATTTGACCTACTGCTTTTGGGGATGGGGCCAGATGGCCACACTTGCTCTCTTTTCCCCGGCCATGAGCTACTCAGTGAGACCAACTTGAAAGTGGCTCCCATCACCGACTCACCAAAACCACCACCAGAGAGAGTTACCCTCACTTACCCAGTCATTAACAATGCTAGGAACTGTATATTCGCTGCCAGTGGGTCTGGCAAAGCTGATATGATAAAGGTGAGTCTTCTTTAGTATTAGGGCTTGTTTCATCACTTTATTAAGTACTGAAGAAAACTGATAACGATGAAGTGTACAAAATCACAGTCAAATAAATTGCAAATAGCCTAACCAACACTTATCAGAAAGTGGTGCAACTGGCCTTTAGTACTTTGTATATGTAAAAATTTGTTTGAAAATTTAGTACAACATACCAAAAAACACAACTGATTTTTATAATATTTGGCACACAGATAAGCTATTAAGATTCAATTGGATTCTTGTTATTCCAATGTAATTATCCCACAGGATATAATAGGAATCTTGATATTTAATGTCACCATCCCATGAAGAACAAGTAATATTAGTAAAATATATTGATACTTGTGATATGTTAACTTTTAACAGGCTTTTGAGTATTTTTTTTTGGTATTTTTAAGACAAAATTACTTGGACTGTGCAAAACTGTATATTTGATTTTAGCGCATACTCAAGGATAAGGAAGATCTTCCAGCAGCTAGGGTCAAGCCAGATGGAGCACTATTTTGGATACTAGATGAAGACTCGGCAAAACACTTATAATGCTAAGAGACTCATTATATTATTTGGTAATTTAATAACGCTCAACTATAAAATTATACAACGATTACTCAAAACTACGTTACGCACGACAAAAAAGGCACGTGCTACTGCTTTATTCCATACATATTCAAAAACTTAATATAAAGCAATGAATTTTTTATCGAAAATTAGAAATTCCATCCAGATTTAATAAAATATCTGATTAAGTTGTTGTAAATTTTTTATATTTCATATTTTTTGAGGTTCATATATATATATGAATGTAGGTCTGAGCATTTTATATCTTTTTTTTCCCTTCGCCGAAGTCAGGGTCCTTACCCTGTGGCCCTTGCGTCACTGCGACGCTTAAGGATCTATTGTGACTTTTTTATAAATATATACAGACATAAGTAAAAGAGCATTGAGATGAGTCTAACCTGAACTGAAATATTAGCAAAGAAATAATGTTTATAAATAGGTGAATAGCACAAACCCTTTACATATGTAAAGGTTTTAACTTTTTTAAAAATTATTTGAACACTAGGTTTTTTACTTTATTCCATGTTGCTTTTGCATTTATGCATTCCAAGAATGTAAGTTTTGTTATTTATAATTATAAATATATTTTATTAAAAAAAAATAGTATTTTATTTATGCCGCGTCTTCTATCTGTAATTCTTGATTCTATTCTCGAGGGTAGATGCAAAAAATTATCTATGTATAAAATCCACATGAGAGTATATATTTTATTCAATTAATAAACTTTTAAGTAACCTGTTGCTATGTTCAAGTCTAATTTCATTGAAATTTGTGATAGACAATTCGGAAAGTAAAGAAAAACCCAAGTAATTTTTTGAATGTGTGTATTTTTTCCCACGTACGTAACGCCAAGGATCTCAGCATTCATTCACAATAAAGACAGTCGACGGTTCAGTACAAATAACTAACATCATAATTATTTACTTTCTTTTAATTAATGTAATTACAAAAGTTCGACAACTAAATACAAAATATCCGGCGCGCATAGCGTACCAAATGCTTACATACATAAACATATTTATATTATATATATTAATGTAAACGTAGCACTAGTTAATTTAAACCAATATCGAACTTAACTGACTTACGAGAGTTTCGGGGCGAAGCGAGGTGTGTCTATACAGTAAACGAGCGGCCAGCACCGCCAAATAATCACTACCTAACCTAATCTTGCGAGTCAACGCTTCCGAAATGCAGCACCCCGACGCTATACACTATTCAATTTCTCTTTAAAAAACATAAAAATAAATTTATCAACAAATTTATCTTTAACGAGTTCCGTTTCATTTTTACATGTTACAAGTTAAATACAGACAATATGTATAGTGTAGACGCGCAGTCGACCGGCCGGCGGCGCCGATAGTCGCGCGGCCTTATCTAAATACGAATATAAAAAGGGGGAGACATTTACAAATTTACTATACACTAACATTATGTATGCGATTATTTCGTTACAAATTGACACGTTCGACGGACGAAGCGCCGCGCGCCGGTGCGGTTCTTGTATTTACAGTATCCGTAAACACGTCACCGGGTGCAATACTGGTCCGATATCACTTGTGTCCGGCGGACGGGCGGGGTGCGGGGTGGAGGGGGCGGTCGCCGCGCTATGTACAGCTTACTACTGACGCGAGCCGAGAACCTGCAAAACCATACAGCTATTATTACATACTTTGTACAGATATTTCAACACAGTTGTGTGCGCGGCCCTATGCGTGTGTGCACTTGTGAATACATAACTTTCATTTACGTGGCAGCGACGCGGCAGGCGCCGTCCTAGTAAGCAAGGCTTACCCACACATAGAGCCGTGCGCAAAACTGAGTTGAACTATATAGTCTCAAAATAATATTAAAATAAGTAGTTTCTATTCTCAATTAGCAATAGAAGAAAATCAATCCTATTTATCCATGACGATAATAGTGTTATAAAGGTAATGCAGTTATTTTATTAAACCGTTTAGTTTGGTTACTCTGTCGGTTGTTATAATTTCTCGGATTAATATGCACATGCACTTGTAGCAAAAACAGCCGATGATGTTAGTTGGCAATAAAAACATTAATTTCAAACGTCCCCTTCTCAACTGATGTATAAAGCGAATTTATTATACCCCAAAATCAGCTTCACCAGTATACACTATGTGCGAGCCAGATAGATACGAAGCGTACCCAATACTATGTATTCCACTTTCTTTTGTACGCCTAAATTACTAAGAATGTTCCTTCCGATAGTGCCGTGCCAATTTCAACACATATTTTTTCAACACACATTTACATGTCCTACAAATCTTTTTTCAACTATTAATGTTTTAGACCTATATTTTGAATTGGTACGCCTATATACCGTAGTGTCAGAGTATATAGAACCAATAGAGCAACTACTTCTTTTCTACGCTGACTGTCACATTGAAAAAAAAACGCTTCTATGTGCGTGTGGCGGCGCATTGATACTAGAGCGTCACACATGCGAGCAGCGCGCGATCAGTTTCTGATAAGATGATCCACTTGGTTCTATATACTCTGGTAGTGTAGTGTACATTGTAGATATCTCATAACTCACAGCGTGCTGAGCTAGTTGGGGGTCCAGTATGACTGCGAGTAGGCGGGCTTGGAGTTGGCCGGCTTAGCCGCTGACCGCGAACCGCTGCCGCTCTCCTGCAGGACACACTCACTGTACCCACTACACTCGTCTAACTCATCAACTCCACTACACTCGTCTAACTCCTTGATTCCGCAACACTCGTCTAACTCATTGACTCCGCTACATTCATCGTCTAACTCAATCCGCTGCACTCTTTGTCAGAGCTAGATTTAGATTTTCTATTTGGACAGCCCTGACGTGACTCGTCGCATTTACTAAACTCGTCGTCTAACTTATAGCGGCTGCTACGCTATTTCTGTAGCGGCTACGTAATATTATTACGGAGAGAGCGCTAGTCACTTAATGGAAGAAACATTAGGCCGTAAGTGCTGCAGTAGAATAACTTAATACATATGTCCTTTATATTTGAAACTTTATGCTGTATCTCCCAGCGTAAACCTATTCAGGGTATTTTTGGTTATCGATAAATCAAACTGTTAAACAGTTAGTCCACACAGTCACTAAAGACCTAATGTTAAGTTCTACTTTGTTCTTTTGGCTTATTATCAATGAACAAAGTATTTAGCCGAAAGAAGAAAGTTCTAATTAGGAGAGGGTTGGTTTTGTAGTGTAAGGAAGCCATCTAGCATATTTTTCTAGCATGAGGTGAGCATTAGCAGAGTAGTTATTATATGCCGTGAAGAACCATTAATATTATGTTAATTTTTTGGTTTAATTTAAAATAGTGGTTTTGATTAGCTCTATGCAAAAGCAAAATTCTATAACGATAAATTAATTGCATGACTTTTAAATGTTATGCTGCCAAATAGCAATTTAAATAGTGGTAAGGATGTTGCAAACAGTTTCTGAAAGATTGGAAGCTTTAAATAACAGAAGAAACAAAAATTGTATTAAAACAATAACTTTTCAAATTAATTTTCCCTAAGAGTTTTATTGTCATAGATATATTTTAATTTACTGAAAAGGCATCGAAAAAAGCATAATATTATTAAATAACTCAAAAGTCATGCACACACTGGCGGGTAAAGCGCATAAACGTACACAGATATATGTATATGAATGTAGTACATACTATATAATACATAGATAGATATGGCACAACATAAAAACGCCGTGATAAACATATGTCACTCACCCGCCTATTATGACTACTGTTCACCCGACCATCCATCTACAAACGAAAGCAAACTCTAAGAATGTAAAAATAAAATTCAAACTCGTCCGACATGCTCTGTGTGATCGCTATAGGCCGTACATGATCACATACTAATGCCAAACAACTATATCCATGATGAAGTGAACCATGGATTCGCCTTAAATATTACTGTGTGTGCATTCTGTGTTGTATTTGTTTCGTGGGGTTTGGTGAATGTTGAATCATTTGGTAAATCTTTTATGCCGCACTAAAGGTGAAAAATAATTTAAGTTAAAAGTTAAAATAAGTTAATGTTTTCACTAACAGTTACTTTAATAAAAAAGTACCTTCATCCTCCTGTACCCCTTATTCATAAAAATATTAAAACAGTGTTTAACTAATCATTTTGGCTGTCCCTTTCTGTCGTGTGTACAGTGTAACAGATAATTATTATTTTCAAGACTACAAATATTACTTTAAACTTGTTAGTCTTTTACACAAACATACTGGTATTTTATTTATAATATATGATAATTACTATATTTTATTCATAAGTATTATTGATTAATAACATAATAAATTATTATAATGTGGTGTAAAGTCTGATATTATTTCATGCCCAAATGAGCGTTAAAGATTAGCGCTCATAATGTGTTAATGCTGTTTTTTTTTAATATATTTAATACATGTTACCGCTTACAGGCCTAGTTACTATTTAAATTTTATATAACGCCTTAAATGAGCGGTATATTAGCAGTATTAGTATGTGATAACATCTGCTGAGTTGATATAGAGTTGTGATGCAATGGAGAAAACGAACCAGTAGGGTCCTTCGAAGTGTTTTAGTAATTGATACATTTGACGTAATCTTTATATACTATAATAATACACTGCTGAAGGGTTTTTGTTTGTTTGAACGTGCTAATATATAATAAAAAAAATTTATTTTTAAGATTTATTTTACTGGTATTTTAAGCGGCTAACTGACAAACCGATTTTTTAAAAACCGGTTCCGACGTATTATTCGAGGTATGCTTACATTGAAATCCGTACCCGCGCGTTTTTACCCACGAATGTACGGAGACGGTATATACGGTGAGAAGTTGTTTGTGTGTGTGTGTGTGCAAACCTATTTTGCCATTAATCTTTTTTTCAATTTGAAGGCGGTATACCGGTTCGTTATGTCTATTATGGTTATGAGTACTTTATATGCACCGGTGGTGGTGTAACTTGCGTATATCAGACGTCGCTCACCTGGTGTTGCTGATGATGATGCGGGTGGTGGTGGGGCGGGGCGGGTATGTAGAGGTGGGAGCCGGCGCCGAACGGCGGGGGCGTGCCGCTATGGAAGCCCGCCTTCTCGTAGCTCTGCACATGCACACACGCTGTAGTCTCATGCTCAACGCGATATATACATAATATACGATATAGATATACTATTAGGGAGTTTAGACTGGTATATTGTTAAGTGTGTTACCATAATAAAGAAATCACTGTAGTCTATAAGCGTTTCAGATCTCAAATTTCATCGACCCAGTGCCCGATCTAGGGGGTGGCAAACCAGGGACGGAAGATTGAGCCTTTTTTAGGTTACAATTACACCATCTATGAAATAACACACAAGTAAGAAGTGGCAATTATTATTTCGCACGGAGCGGCGAAATAGCTGGATCGGACGCTGTTGATACCAAGCTTAACAACCAATCTCCTTAAAGATCACCCCTGACAGTACTTTACGGAAACAATAATAGAATGATAAAATAATACATAAATAACATAATATGCATAATATAAATAGTACCTACAAACAAATTCTATAAGTGTAAAGCAAAAACATTCTTGTTTAGGTTGATACTGCGAGAGTCTCCACGAGACTTCTAGTTACTATATGCCATAATTTTTCATCAACTTCTGAAGTAAACCATTTCCATTATAAAAAACTGGGATAAACAGCTTGGCAAAAAAATTGTAAAGAACTATAGGCTACGTTTAAACTCAAATTTGACACAATATGTATTGGAATTTCGAGTGAACAAGAACTGTGTATGCTATTGGCTGTGTGCGTGTGAGAATTTGAGTTGTTAAATAGCCACCCGATATGAGATGTCAATTTAAAAGTGACAATTCGTATGCCACAGACCACCGAGTGTTCTTTTTTTCTGTATGCACTTCCATTGCAGCCAGCGAATAACCAAACTTTTTCCAGCTGCCATCGCGCCAGACTTTTTTTTGCCAAGCGGGTTCCCCCCTTACCCTTACTCACAGTCTATGTTACTTACATTGACCTTGTTGAGCGTGACGTGCGTCTTGGCGTACATGGCGCTGGTGAGATCGGCCGCCGCGGCGCCGCCCGCCTTACTGCCGGTGCCCGTGTACGCAGCTCCTGCTGAAAGTTATAAGTTTTCGTTTGTATTTATTGTTTGCATAATATAAATTCTTTTGCATCGATTGCATTAAGTCCGGCCGCAATTTATCCGAAATTCTGATAAAACGCCCCTGCGGAACACATTCTTTTCATGTCTTGTCGTAGACCCCGCAGGGATAAAAATCTAAGCTGAAGTAGTTTAATGCATTTATACTACAGTACATAAAATGACTCTTTTCTCTTACTTTCGTAACAAACTAGACTTCATAACTAATCACCAAAGATTATGGTTTATTCAAACATGAAGATTATAATAATTCCTGCTAAGGGCAAGTATACAATCATCTAATATTATCACCAGTTACAACCAGAGGTCGGAAACCGGTTAATTTTTCACTTGACATCTGATCAGTATCGATTGCAGTTACAAGTATTAAGGTCAATTAACAAACCAATTTTATTAAAATAAATTATTGATAAAAACAACATCTGTAATGACAGCTCTTTCTTGTGCCGATTTGAAGCGCCGCGGTGGGTGGGAAAGAACTTAATTTTACTTAACATCGTTTAATCATGAATGAAAACAATGACACATTCAATAGTGCTGGAAATTTTCCGTCGATAAAACTTATATCGATATCTGTGATATAACTGGGTGAAGGTAAGTAATAAAATATAATGTTAATGTGTGGCAGATATATTATCATCTATTATATAAAAATAAGTCAGGTTTTCATTTATGACGACCTTCCTCCAGAACGCACGAATCGATTTCGAAAGTTTTGCATTCGTTAGAAAGATCTCGGGTTTCGTGAGGTTTATAGAAAAGACAATCACGGAAAAAATTTAAAACAAATGCAGGAAAACAGGGCAAATGGAGGTCAATGAATATACAACGTACCAGTCTTGTATGTGTCCTGAGCGTCGTAGGGCGGTTGCGTCTGCTGCGAGTATCCCGACACCTTGCCGCCACCGACGCCGCCCACTCCCCCTACACCACCCACGTTGGAGCCGCCGCCGTACTGGAAGAGATTATTGTCCGATGAGACACAGTAGAACCTTGATAAGTCAATACTTCACAGTCCATCGTACAAAAAAAATCTAGTCCCTCGAATGATCTCCTATATTCATTGCAATTTATTTATACTGGATTATAAGTATTATTATTTTATTGAGTAACTTTTATATGCCTCTTACTATCTCTAAGTAAAGTATTGAGTAGTTACTTATCTAGTAACATTAATTGGAAAGTAAAATATTCAAGTATCTTTTCTCAATTTCATATTTAAAGACATAAGTGGAAGCAGATAACAATCATTTTTGCATCATTTGATATTATACACATTATTTTAATTTCAAATAACTTTTCGGGCCTAAAAGCGTCCATTATTGCAAAAATCCGGGGGTTTTTTAAATGTTAGTTTAAAACTTTTTAAGTTATAGAGATTTTAAGTAATCATGGGCAGCTTTCCTTTGGCTCTAATGTGAAGGAAAAAAGTTATATAGGTTTTTAAAGTTACCGTGGATTGAGTTATTGAGATTCGACTGTAATTAAGCATTTTATGTTGTTCTTCGTTGGAAGCGCGATTATTATCAATCACAAACTCTAAAATCATTATTATTATTAGAATAATACTTAGTCGACAAGCACTCTATAAATTTGTAATTAATTTATTTACTGCGCTATCGAATCGGATTATTAATGTGTAAAGATAGTTGTAGAATTATAATAAATAAATAAATAAATAAATAAATAAATAATAGTATAACGGTTGTGTTCTATTTTTTAAAATCGCGCACTCTCGCTCGCTATCTTGTAATATTAAATCGCGTGTGGCACATGCCGGCAACACATTAAAACACAGCATACTTCCATAATGTAATGGACTTATAATCGCTTCT